>APFE030108699.1:7159-17483 GCA_000404065.3 Pinus taeda
AAGGACTGGTGGGAAACCTACTGCGAGCAGAAGGATGAAAGTACAGGCTCATTATTTTCAGCCGCACCCACTTGGAATGACTTCCGGGATTCCATCAAGGAGCAGTACTACCCTGTCAAAAGCTATGAGGACAAATACATCAAATGGACCACACTGCGGCAGGGACGAGACCAAGATGTTCCAGATTTCACAAACATTTTTCATACCCTTCGCACACAGTTGGGTATCAAATATTCTGAGCAGCATCTGGTGCTCAAATACCGCGGCTGCCTACACAGATACATCCAGGAATAGATGGAGTTCTTGGACATCTCCTCACTCGGCACAGCATACCGATACGCTGTCAAAATCGAGCAAAAGTTCAAACAGAAGAAGAGAGACTTTGGATCTGCAAATCCGAAGCCCAAAGGACAAAGCCAAGGCGGGGTGACCCAAGACAACCTGTCGA
This sequence comes from Pinus taeda, assembly GCA_000404065.3. Taxonomy (NCBI): domain Eukaryota; kingdom Viridiplantae; phylum Streptophyta; class Pinopsida; order Pinales; family Pinaceae; genus Pinus; species Pinus taeda. Next base: position 7,608 of record APFE030108699.1, read on the forward strand.
AGCCGCAAGAAAAGAACAACACCACGAAGCCGAAGAAGGACACAGAAAGTGGTGTGAGTTCCACAAGAGTCCCACTCATAACACAAGTGAGTGTCGGACCAAGCAGTCATTGGCGGCCGAGTTGAAGGCTTCCGAATCAGATACATGTTCCGACCTTGAGCCAGAACCCGACAAGGGGAATGGCAAAGCGAAGCAGATCATTGATGTGGATCCCAGTGCCACTGTTGCCACTGCCAAGATCCAGAAGAATGAGCCCAGAGACCCAGAGGAGGGGGAACGCCTTTTCCACTCACAGATGTGGGTGAAGGGTTCGCCGCTGCAATTCATTGTCGACAGTGGCAACCAAAAGAACCTCATTTCAACAGAGGTCATGAAGCGATTGGGCCTACCGACTACACCACACCCGTAGCCATACAGTATCAGGTGGCTTCATGAAGGACGAGATCTCAAAGTTCGCCAGCAGTGTCGCCTTCCCTACAGCATCAAGCCTTTCACAGATGAGGTATTGTGTGATGTTACACCTCTGGATGATTGTGATGTACTATTAGTCCAACCATACTTGTGGAGGCGACATGCTGTGTATGAGTCAAGGCCTCGTGTTGTCATTATTTCTTTGAGTGATTCATTATACAGGATACCGGAGGTAGCCCCACCTACCGCCACCTCTTTGATCACTGCTAAGAAAGGCAGCAAGCTCATCTCCCAGACCAGGAAATTTATCTGTATGGTTCACTCCCAAAGTAAGGGGAAGATTGTTGCTACATCCATGACCCCCGCAAAGGGTTCCTCCACGCAGCAGCAACAGCAGAGGGATACAGTCATGATAGAACACAGGAAAAACTTCTCCTCACCCACAGGGGTACCGCATAAGTTTCAGGTGGGCGACAAAGTTTGTTTACATCTGTAGAAAGAACGCCTTACAAGAGCCCATCAGAAGCTCAGACCACTCCAACATGGTCCTCACAGCAGTACCAAGCCTGTGGGGAACAATGCTTTGGAGCACAACATTCCTCCATTCCTTCACCTGCACCAAGTGTTCAATGTGGATCATTGTCGACCATGCTTCCCACCATTACTGGACACATCAGACACTGCAGAACAAGTTCAGCAGATGGAGGAACTCAACGCAATGGGGACCATTGCTTCCTAAGGGGGAAGGAATGATCCAGGTGGATGTTGGGGCAACCACCTATCCCATTGGACCCCAACAACTATTTCTCTTCAGTCTTTTAGTTTCCATAATTGTAGCACAATTTACTATTTTTAGGAGTTTTTTCAGTCTTGAACTTCCAGAGCCATTTTGAGGCCCTAAACGACGGTTTTTTGGGAAATCTGGGGGGCAACATGGGTCCATGGACCGATGTTGCCCTTCCCAAAGTGGTAGTTCTCAGATAGATCTTTCTAACGAGCTATCATACGCGTCAAACGGAGATCGTATGCCAAAGTTACGACCCCGGGAAATTGATGTACCAATTTACCCAAAACGGGGCCCACAATTTGGCGTTTCATCTTCTAGGGTTAGGTTTTGGAATGTGAAGGGTTTTCCATTGTTTCTCAACAATAAATAGGCCTTCGAGCCTCATTGTAACACAGTTCCGAACAGTTCAGAGGCATGTAGTCACCGCATCTCTTCTCAGAGATAAGCTACCATCGCCCTAGCTGGTTTATTTCCATTTCTGGTTGTAAGCATATTTCGGTATTTTCAATTAATGAAATGAAGCATTGTTTCCGCTGCATCTTTGTGTATATGGTTATCTCTGTATTTTGTTGCGTTCTTGTTTAAATCTGGATCACTTTCTTTGCCTTACCTACTAAGGCACAATTCTCCTCATTATCAGTCTTTGATGAGGATTTGTCTCTAGTGTTCCTCTGAATCTCTTTCTATACCTAATCTGACCACAACCATTCCCAATCTAGTACCTTCTCCCTCCCATTAACTAAGTCCTAGCAATTGTGCTAGCTCTTGGAAAGTCCTAGAATCTCGACACTTCCAAGCTCATCTCAACAATGGGTGAAATTGGTTAAGTACTTTGGAATTGAGTTTCCCTTCTCCATTTTGATCTTTCTGAGTTTTTCCTTCAGTGCCAACTTCCTATGGTCACTGTTATTTTGAAATAGGTTCATCAATGCCTTCCACATTCAGTATGGAGTATCCTTACCATGGATATTTGAGACAATGTGGTCTCGAACTCCTTCAAGGATAATCCTTCTCACTTTCACACACTTTCTCCATTCAACCAAATATTTAGCATCCGATGTTGGAGGCTTAGGAATTTTCATGATCAATGAATTCCTTGATGCCATTGTCTTTCAAAATTGCCTCCATCCTGTCCTTCCAAGCTATGTAATTCGAGTTTCCCTCCAAGGCATACTCAAGTCACAAGTCGTAGAATGACATATTGTTGCTCTAAAGTATGAAATTGCAAATTCTGTTTTCACCTACACAAAAAAATGAAAATATCCTCTTCTATATTGTCTTCAACTCTGATACCATGTAGATTTTTATTGTAGATTCAACAACTTATGTGATATTCTAAAACAAAAGGCAAGAATCTACTCTACTCTTCAACGAAAACCAAAATTGATCGATGAAAACAATAAGAAGAAAAGGAGGAATTTCAATCGAACATAACACAATATTTATCTGGGGAAAGAAACTGCTCAAAACCCTGACTATGTATATTGCATTAACCAGAAGATCAGAGAAGAAAATATAGTGCTTGTTCATTCTGAACAATTCCTACACTAGTACAATCTAACTCTCTACCTCACAAGCTAGCTCAAGCCAACACTTAGCTAATTATGCTGCCTACCAAGCCCCTATTTCCTTGTGTAATTCCTGAGAGAATTATCCCATATTTAATTGGTAAATCCACTTTCCATAACTTCACAATCCAAACATATGTGCTCAACTCATTGCATGCACCATTTGTACAACTTAGAAAATTATACAATTGATAGTACAATGTCTTTGAACTCTAATCTTAACTAGGTCTTCCTCTAAAATGACATGCATGACTTATTTATGAATGAATCTTTAGTTCACTAGTACAAAATGACTAATTAGTTACAAAAAAACAACTAAAATTTGCATATAAACAACCATTTTTCAGTGGGTGACCAATAGTAGCTAATTTACAGTATCTTATAACATGATCAACTTTTAGTCATTAGCTTAGTCATTAATTGGTTTCCTCAATTTTACCATCTAGTAATTTTTTTCATTGCTTTAGTCATTAATTGTCACAGTTAATGACCAAATATACAACAAAATATATTACTATATGAATCCTCAAGAAAAACAAATTAATGACCAAAGAAATATGACCAAAAATTTGGTCGTGTTCTAAGATATTGTAAACTAGCTACTAATAGTCATATATATGCAAATTTTAGTCATCGTTTGAAACCAATTAATTACCAAAGAAATATAACTAAATTTTAGTCGTGTTATAAGATTCTGTAAATTAGCTACTAACAGTCATATATATGCAAAATTTAGTCACCATTTTAATAAAAAAAATTATCAATTGCAGTAGTCATTATCTTTTTTTGGTATTTTCATATTCATTATATAAACAACTGATTTAGTAGTTTCTATTCATTTCATTTAATTTCATTCATAATCATTATAAATGACTAATTTAGTCATATATTCATTTTATTTGTGTTCTTCATTAATTAATATAAACTACTAATTTAGTAGTTTTAGATTGATTTTACGTGTTCATTATTAATCAACATAAATTAATTAGTATGATTTCGCGACTAAATTTAAAAAAAATGCCATACAATGTGCGTATTTTTCTAATATAATAATGCAAAGTTACATATGTTAATTACAAGACTAAATAATATCAAGTGCAAATAAAAATAATTCCAACCATATAAATTTTATTATATAAAATATAACGCATTACAATATGAGTTTCCAACTTAATATCGATTGGACTACAATTTATCCATGAAATATTGTTTCATCATTTCAAAACATTGTCACTATGTTGCCAAAGCATTGCAAGTGAATTCACCAACTCTAAAGGCTTGATCATCAGTCTCTGTGAGTGTGCCTTATGCAAGATATTGGCTTTCAGGGTATTACTAGACAAATTCTCTTCTCTCTCTCTTTTTTCATTTGTCGCTCAAGTATTATTATTCTCCTCTTTCTTCAATTTCTGCTTCTTACCATCAATATTGAGTTCCTCTCATGAAAAGGAAAGAAGACAAAATGAATAGTATAAGACATGAAAGACGATGAATACCTGAATATAAAATAAATTAGACTATAAAATATTTAGACAACATATACCTCAACATTCGATAGTGGCCACGATGTGGCTAGATGACTTATATAAACAAAGAAAATAAAACGTCACCATAGAAAATAACACCTTAGGAACTTAGTATTCAACCTTCAACAAAAACTTAGGCACAATCATACCAACTAACTTAGTTACATGTTAAAAATATTAGGCAATAGATAAGTTGTGAAAACATATGGAAAAAAAAAGATCAATGTAAAAAATATCCTTATTTCTTGTTCTAAAAGAGTCATGCTCCTTAAATTTGAATATTCTTTTTCCCACAGTAAAAGTTCCTCGCTATTATGACCTATGTTTTTAGGATCATGAAATTGATCCAACATCATATTAGATTGTGGAGACAAAATTATTCAACTTTCCAAGATGAGTACCTCACTTGGTTGAATGAAGGTACTAGTTGTGAGTAGTGTCAAAACCATAGGGAAGCAGAACACTAAGGCCTAAGAAAATATATCACCACTTGTCCACTAAAATAAAAAAATTGAATCCCATAATGGCCCCTGGGAGTACATTTCATTGGATGGATATCACACTCTGAGAGATGATTGTCTAATACAATGAGAAGTGTACATATATTGTCACAATTCCCCTCACAGTCAAACCCTATAGTTGTGTCCTATAATATCAACCATAATATACTATTTAATTATAAATTATGATGATTAGATAATTATTAGATTGAATAATTAGTCTAAAATTGTGTTTTTAGTATTTTTGTATACATGAAAAAATTTGGAAAAAAAGGTACTTTTTATGACTAGTTAATTCTGAGTTAACCTAAATACACAATAAATTATGGTGCCTTGATGTTTCTCTAGCGGTTATCTACTTATTGTACCAATTATTCCCATGTCCTCTACTTCTTTTGGTGAATTCCTCTTTGATGATGTCCAATGCCAATGCAATGGGCATTTATCGTTGATGTTTTTCTGAGCCAAAGGGAAGCTCCACAAGTAACAACCAAAAATTAGCCTCAAATATTTTATTGGGGACCAAAATGTAGTAATTATATGACAAACCAAGAAACACTGCATGTTAATCATCTTCCCCTTAATATTGATTAATAATTTATTTGCATGATCATGTAATACTAAAGTGTCAAGTAGGGAAATTTAAAGTTAGTCATCCATCAATATCACCTTTGAGAGTTCTTAGTAGTTAATACTTCCTATTACACACATAGTAGATCACCAACTTCAATGATAGTAATATAAACAAAACAAAATCAAATTAAAAGAAATGCTAGGAAGTCAAATGTGACTAATATTGAGTCAAGAAAATACCAAGCCCTTCACACTAGGAAGGCGTTCTTAGGCACTAAAATAGAAAATCCTTCCATTGCATCATTTTCACCTTTTCTTTAATTTATTTAACTGAGAACATAACTTTCAAAAAATAAAATAAATCATTGAAAAAGGTCTCAAAATCATAGAAAATGGCTTGAGTGATTGTCGTATCAATTAAACAAAAGGCAACCATTTGATATGTTTTTAACTTGTGGAATATATTGAAGAATATGAAGCTTTTTCATCCCTTGCTCCTAATCAAATTGTAATCTGTGGGTTCCAATCAAGTAACCAATTTCCCTCCAAGATAGTTAAGGGATCACTTTGGAGAAGGACTTCTAGAAGCATTGGGATAGTAGAAATGGAATTAACTAGGAGGAAAATGAAGCACTTTAGTGGCTGCTCCAAAATATTTGAATGCAACTAAAAATGATTTTATATTCCCTCAACACATTTTAAAACAGAAACCATTCAACTGCATCTCTTTTATTTTCTACCTTTCTCTAATATGTAATTCTTTGAGAAAGAATAGAGCATTCATAAGTATTGTCATGAAAGAGGGCACTTCATAATCCTAATAAGTTGGGCTCTAACAAATAAACAATTTCATGTAGTGAATAAATCTTACATGGTAGATTTCAATGATTAAAATTACAACTTTATTCTTAATCCCATTACAACAAAAATAAATTCAACCCTAACTAGTCGGGATCCAAGAAATCAAGAATTTCATGTAGTAAAGTAAACTTACATGGTAGATCTCAATTATTTATAATGAAAAATGTATTCTTTATCTTATTACAACATAGATAAATTTAAGAGTACATGCATATTTCCTTATCTAAGACAAACTTTGAACACATTCTGAGATTTCATAGAAATATAATGATATGATTTACCTCTAGGACATGAGAAAGCTATCTACATCTAGCACCCATCACTGGACAATACTGTTATTGAGACACCATCTCATGGCATTAGAATCATGTAGATAGATAGTGTTATAGAGATACCTTGCAAAACCTGTTCAACACTACCTTCAAGATTCAAATTCATCAATTGATTTACTTTAGTAGCAAATTCTATTGGGATTTCATTAAATACAACCCGACAAAAGCCATTTATGATAGTTGTCATTGCCTTCTCTGGATCTATCCCCCTTTGGAAATAGAATAACTAATATTCCACTGTGATGCCTTACGTTGTTGCTAAAAGACTTCATGCAATACCTGAGAAAACTGGAACTCGAATCATGCAATTAGATAGGAAAAATGTGAAAGTAATTGGGGAATTAAAAGATGTATTGATTCGGATGAATACTAAACCACAATACACACAAGTCATTGATATAGTTGTAGTCGACATACCTGAGGCTTATGGAATGCTGCTTAGTAGGGACTGGTCAGAAAAACTGAATGGATACTTCTCAACTGATTGGTCCCATCTCTTGCTACCTCAGAAGGGAAAAGGTGATATGTTGAGAGTTGATCGAGAAAGATACATGAAGTATGTAGTGATGGATCTAGACATTCCCAATGAACATGTAATGTTTACTAACTCTATTCTTGGGAATTATAGTTTCAATGTTTGTGCCAAACCTATTTTGGAGAATTCCATGCAGAAACAACTAAAGAAACTGCAATAAACGCACAATTGGAAGCTCTCCTCTATAATCCAACTGATGAACCACCTTGTAATATAGTAGACGATAGAACTAGTTTCGTAGGAAGAAATTCAATTGATGTAACACTAGACTCTATATTTTGGACACTCTATTTTGATGGCTCTAATTGCCTTGAAGGTGTAGGTGTTGGGAGAATTCTCATTGATCCACAAGGGAGCCAACATCTAATGGCTAGCCAGTTGGAATTCATGTGCACCAATAACATGGCAGAATATGAAGGCTTGCTGCAAGGCCTAAGAAGGGCCATTGATATGAAGGTAAAAAATCTTAAATTTTTTGGTGACTCATAGATAATTGTGGACCAGGTAAGGAAGATGATACATTGTAATTCGCCACACTTGGTAAGGTACCAACATGAGGTATGGAACTTAATTGACAGTTTTGATTCTTTTAATATCACATACATACCTCAAGGAAAAAACCAAGATGCTGATCTGATGGCTGGTATGGCTGCAAAACTTTTGCCTGATTTTAGATTAAAGAAGAATAAATGTTATGTTGAATTGATTTTCAGACCATCCATGCCTAATAACATCTCAAATTGGCAGGTGTTCGAAGATGATGAGCAAATCCTTGAGTTCTTGCACTACGAGAAGACATTCAAGAATGCAATGATGGATGAAAAAGAGTACAATAGGCTTATAAATGAGAGGGAAGATGAGGAAAAGGATCGGTCCAATATGATTCCCAAGTCAGTTGTCAAGATGGAGCACTTGTATGACCTGCATGGTAAATTCAAGAAGCCAACTAATTGCAAAATGCATAGCTCATCCATGAAGTATGAATCTGTAACCTTGGAACCAAAGAAGACCCAAAAATTGTTAATTTGGGCTTGGGGTGCTCTCCACAAGAAAAGGTTGCATTTGTCAAGCTATTTAAAGAATATAAGGACGTCTTTGCATGGACACATGGAGACCTAAAAGCCTTTGATACCAGCGTTATGCAACATGTAATTCCTTTAGAAAAGGAGGCTAAGCCCTACCAACAAAAGCTTCGCAAGATGGACCCATGCCTGGAATTGTTGGTGAAGAAAGAATTAAACAAAATGTTGGATACTAAAATCATTTTCCCGGTCAGAAACCCCTGCTGGGTAGCCAATATCGTGCTAGTGAGAAAGAAAGATGGAGATATCAGGCTATGTATCGATTTTAGAAACCTAAACAAAGCATCACAAAAGGATAACTATCTTGTCCCTTCTATGGAACACATTCTTCAGTGCATTTTTGGGTCTGAAATGTTGTCCCTATTAGATGGGTTTTCAGGATATAATCAAGTGTTGGTATCTAATGGGGATCAGCTGAAGAAAACATTCCACACTAAATGGGTCACTTACGCATATCGTAAATTTCCTTTTGGACTTATTAATGCGGGTGCCACATTCCAAAGAGCCATGGACATAGCTTTCCGAGGATTGTTCAACAGATCAACAATAGTGTACATGGATGACATTACGGTGTATTCATATCGCAAAAGGAATCATATTTATCACCTGAATCAAATTTTCGAAAGATGCTGAAGGTTTGGAATATCATTGAATCCCAAGAAGAGCGTCTTCGCAATCACTGAAGGGAAGTTACTAGGTCACATCCTCTCTAAAGCAAGGATTGTTATTGATCCTGAAAGAATAGAGAGCATCATGAGAATACAACCCCCTGCCAATAAAACGGAAATGCAATCTTTCTTCGGGAAGATCAATTTCATTAGGAAATTTGTCTCAGGTTTCATGGAAATAGTGTGCCCCATGCAGCTAATGATGAAGAAAGACATGGTGTATAAGTGGAGCGATGAAGCCAGGAAAGCATTTTAGCAAATTAAAGAGGCCATCGCAGAAGCCCTTGCATTGGTTAGTCCTGATTTCGACAAGGAATTCCTCTTGTACACTTTCACTTCAGATGTTTCATATGCTACAATCCTCACCCAAAGAAATGATGAGGGCAATGAAGTCCCCATTTCCTATATGAGCTTTAATCTCTAGGGAGCAAAACTGAACTACCCAAACGTGGAAAACAAGGCTTTGTAGTTTTTAAGGCCATTAAATATTTATGCCCTTATTTATTAAAGGCCAGGACTAAAGTGATCACTCCCCATCCTGCTGTAAGAGCCCTCTTCATGCTGAAATAAATGGGTGAATGGAGAGGAAATTGGATAACCGCACTTCAAGAATACGACCTCGAGATTAAGCTGACGAAGATAGTTCGAGGGCAGGGACTGTGTGAGCTCGCAGTAGAAGCCTTGGCAGAGAAAGTAGGGGCATCCGAAGAACCATAAGCACAAAACTTACAAAATGAACAAGTGGAATTTAGGGAGGAGCCCCTAAGGATTAATGAAGTGTTGATGTGTGAGCGCGAAACGTCGGAAGCCATTTTGGATCCTGATTCGTGGTATTACGACATCTGCTTCTATCTTACACGGGGGTCATATCTTGAACACATGGATGCATCACAACAGAGAGCACTCAGATTGAAATGTAATCAATATAATTTATCTAATAACACATTATACAAAAAAACTATGACGGAAGCTGACTGAGGTGTTTGGAAAAGGATGATGCCTACCATGTCTTGGAAGAAATGCATGATGGCCC
>APFE030108704.1:836-13206 GCA_000404065.3 Pinus taeda
TCGACCGAGAGATTTTGCGTGGTGTTTGATGCCAAGTCCTTTTTCACACCACGCGAATTGTACTGTAGTACCTTGAGGGTCATTGTCATTATTGGTGATTCCTCTCGCGCCTGTTAATAGCTTACATGATTGGCTGGTAATTAGGCGATGTCTTTCCATGTTTGAATCCAGAACATTTTTCACATGGATCGACTTGTACTCCGAGTGAAGATTGAACGAGTTTTGAAGACCCCAGATCTAGTTTCACCCATCCAGGCTGCGATATATTCAGGAATATAAAGACATCAAATGTACATCATTGCCGAATAGATGATCATCCAAATCAAAGGATGATGAGTCCGAATCATCAGTCTGCCACACAGACGATTGTCTGTCCTATGGAAATGAAAATGAATTTATAAAGGTGAGGATGGGAATGCCCGCCTAAGCTAGATCATCAAAAAATGTTGTCTAAATAATGTATTGTATTGTATCTTATTACAGATCACCTCCCAGCTCAAAAAAAACTTCGGATCCTCATGGTAAAGCATTTCACCCAACATCAAAAAGATTAACGACCTCATGCTTTAAGGGGAAACTGTTATAGACATTTTTGGGCACTTCAACCCCAATCATAAATGACCATAAACTGAGGGCTCCTAAGTCCCTAAAATTTTTGCTTCACTTCCTAAAGGAACAAGGTCAGCTGATTACATCATCCCCCAGAAGTTCTCCACTAAAAAATACTCATAAATGGTCAAAACGGGACCATACTGAAAACCTAGTGCGGACGGTGCGATGCATATCACCTTCCCAGTGTACAGGGTGCGATGCATACTGAATGGCTCCTTTGTCGGGTGCGATGGTCGGGAAAGGACAAATGGCAAGGACAAATTGCGAGGTGGAAGATCATGGAATCTTCCAGAAGCTTCCCCTCTGACACTTGCCTCTCTGTTTTCGACTAGGGTGAGTAAGAGATCATCATTATCCAATTGGAATCAGGAACTATCAGAGAGAGGACACTAATCAAGACCCCAGAAAATGACTCACCTCCCTACAATCATCTATGTATGGATCCCTCATCACAGAGATCCAGGGGTTGGAATCTTGTATCTTGTAGAGAAGTGCTGTTGGTTTTCTGGTGTAACTTCATAGTGTTGGGTGATCTAAGCTTTACTTGAGGTGAAGAAGGGCTTTCTTGCTGGAGGATGATGTTGGGTAAGAACATATGGTTGTAATCCTCTTGCTACTTTTGATCTCAATAAAGCTATTCAAGCTTTCCTCCATATTCTTGTATGTTTTCTTATATATGCATTTGTATGGTTAACACATATCTGATCCTGTGTTATTTATGAATATGGATCTTTGTTCTTCGATAGTAGTATGTTTCTATGATTCCAGAGGTGTTCTTTGAAGCTGGGCAGATGAAGAATAAGCGGCAAAGCTCTATCAGGAAGGAGAGGAATCAAACAAGGAAATCAAGCGCAAGACTAAGGTTGGTCTCCTTTGTTCCACTCTTATCTATTTTCATAAAGGAAAACGAAAGTAGACTTTACTTGTTTGTTTCTAAGATAGCTACCAGTTTTAGTGGGAATAGCAGTGTTTGAGTGGACACTATTCCGGTAACAGGGATTCTAGCCATCATGTCCCATTGATGTGGCCATGCCATTTGCAGCTATTCATGCAAATTTGGCTCATGTCTAGTCCAAAATAGAGAAGGAAAACAACTTCATTAAGGACATCCAAAATATTCACCAGTAAGTCCATGAAATTTTGGAGAAATCAAATTCCAAGTACAAATAACGCCATGATCAACAACGGGTGCCATACAAGTTTCAGGTGGGCAACAAAGTCTTGTTGCATTTGAAAAAGGAATGCCTTTCCAGAGCCTATCAGAAACACTCGCCACTCTTAAATGGTCCTTACACCATTATTGAGGTTGTTGAGACAATGAATTTGAGATCAGCATTCCCCCATTCCATGGCCTGCACCCAGTGTTCAATGCGGACCGCCTTTGGCCATACTTTCCACCATTACTAGACACATCCACCATTGTAGAACAACTCACACCCAAAGTGCTAAATTCAGATTGCATGGAACAAGCTGCAACTGATTAGATCATTGAAAAATAGATTAAGCACACTCGCTAAAAGAATATCCAACTATACCAAGTTGTCAAAGTAGGCCAACTCCTTCACTAGGGCAAGTGGCTCACCAGGGACCAAGTTCAACAGAATTTTCCTCATCTCATGGAGGAACTCAACGCAATGGGGACCATTGCTTCCTAAGGGTGGAGGAATGATCCAGGTGGATGTTGGTGGCCACACACCAATTCCGCTTGGAACCCCACCATTGCTTCTTCCAGTTTTTTAGTTCCCTTAATTATAGCATAGTTTACTATTTTTAGCAGTTTTTTGGGTCCTAAACTTCTAGAGCCATTTTGAGGCCCTAAACAAAGTTTTTTTGGAAATGTACTGGCCAGCAGTTATTTTTTTAAGATCATGTTTTCCATTATATTCCTTGGAGAGATCTTTCCATCGGGTTATCATGCATGTCAAATGGAGATAATATGACAAGTCACGACCTTGGAAAGTTGGTTGTCCAACTCACCCCAACAGGGCCCATAAACACTTGGTGTTACATCTCGTTGGGTTAGGGTTTTGGTTGTTTGGGGTTTTCTCTTATTCTTAAATAAAAAGAAGGCCCTTGAGCCTCATTGTAAGGCAGTTCAGAGTCATGTAGCTACCACATCTCTTCTCAGAGATAAGATACCATTGCCCTAGCTGGTTTATTTCCATTTCTGTTTATAAGAATATTTCAGTAATTTACATTAATGAAATCAAGTATTATTTCCGCCTGCATCTCTGTGTTTATGGTTATCTCCATAATTTGTTGCATTCTTGTCTAAATTTGGATCGATGGTATCATAATGGTCTGCTTTTTTCTCTGTTTTTCTTTGCGTGTCCCCAACAAGGTTCGGATACAAGGAATTATGGCTTGATATGGTCGAACCTTTGCAAGACTAGCCTCTCAAATCTCGACAGCCTCCGATGGCGGATGAATAGAAAGATGAAGGGGTGGAAGATCCTATCAAAATATTGCTTGAAGAAGCCCTCAAGTGACAAAGGAACATGATGATGGACAAATTTTCCTAGATCCTTCAGCGGCTACCCCGGGGCGACACATTGGCTTCCAACAACTACTCTGGAAACGCCACATCATTTAAAGTACAAGTTAATTTTGAAATCCCCATATTCGAGGGCCAGATAGATGCAAATGTCGTCGATAAATGATTAAATATGCTAGAGGGTTATTTTTTTGGATGATTTTTCCAGTTGGGAAAATATTATTTTCGCTCTTCTCAAAGTAGCCCCCCACATCAAGGACTGGTGGGAAACCTACTACAAGCAAAAGGATGAAAGTACAAGCTCACTATTTTCAATCGCACCCACTTGGAATTCATTTCGAGATGCCATCAAGGAGGCGTACTACCCTATCGGAAGCTATAAGGATCAACACATAAAGTGGACCACGCTGCAGTAGGGAAGGGACCAAGACGTGCTGGAGTTTACCAACATTTTCCATACCCTTCTCACAAAGTTGAGTATCAAGGATTCAAAGTAGCATTTGGTACTCAAATAGTGTGTTTGCTTTCACAAGTACATCCAGGAAGAAATAGAATTCCTGAACATCTACACACTCGACACGACATACCGATATGCCATCAAGGTTAAGAAAAAGTTTAAACAGAAGAAGTGAGACTTTGGATCTGCGAATCCGAAGCAAGGGAAAGGTGGCACCAAACCGCAGAACAAAGGAAAAAGCCAAGGCAGGGTGGCCCAAGACAAATTGCCAAAGATGCAAGGAAATAATAGTGCCATGAAGCAAAAAAACAAGACGGAAAAGTGGTGTGAGTTCCATAAGAGCTCCACTCACAACATAAGTGAGTATTGGGCCAAGTAGTCACTGGTGGCAAAGCTAAAGGTTTCAAAATCAGATGCATGTTCTGACGCTGAGTTAGAATCTGACAAGGGGAATGAAAAAGGAAAGCAGATTATCGATGCAGAGCCCAATGCCACAATTTCCACCATGAAGATCTAGAAGGAGGAAGTCGAATATCCAGAGGAGGAGGAGCATCTCTTCCACTCCCAGATGTGGGTAAATGGATCCCCGCTACAGTTCATTGTTGACAACGGGAGCCAAAAGAACCTCATTTTGGCAGAGGTCGTGAAGTGGCTAGGATTACCAACCACAAGACATCCACAACCGTACACCATCAAGTGGCTTCACGAAGGATGGCATCTTCGCGTGAGCCAACAGTGTCACCTTCCATACAAAATCAAGCCCTTCACTAATGAGGTATTGTGTGACATTTCTCCCCTTTAAGTTTGTGATGTATTATTAGGACAACCGTACTTATGGAAGCGACATGTTGTGTATTAATGAAGGCCCCTTTTTTGTTATTGTTACCTTGGGAAATAAGTTGTACAGGATACCAGAGGTAGCACCGCATAACGCTATCTCTTTGGTTACTTAAAAAAAATGTAGTAAGCTCATTTCCAAAAATGGGAAATTTGTTTTCCTGATGATATGCCCTCAAGGAAAGAAGAATACGATGGCCATGATCTCCAGATATGGCCCCTCCGCATGAAAACTACAAATGGACAAGGTCGTGGAGGAGTATGAGGACATGTTCACCTCCCCTGCAGGGGTTCCTCTGCACTATCAGGTCAAGCACTCCATCGATTTGACCCTAGGTGCACCACTGACCAATGGAACAATCTATTAGCACTCCATTCTAGAGAATGATTAAATCAAGAGGAAGATTTAGGAGTTGCTACAGAAAGGTCACATCCATCCGAGTTCATTGCCCTGTGGGATCCTGATCGTGTTCGTACAGAAGAAGGGTGGGACTTGGAGACTCTGTATTGACTATTAGGCACTTAACAAGATCACTGTCCATAATAGGTACCCGATCCTGCGGATTGGTGACCTCCTGGACCAATTGAAGGGGAAAGTATTTCAGCAAGGTCAATTTGAAATCGGGATATCACTAGGTACCAATCGAACCCTCTGGTGTGTGGAAGATTGCCTTCAAAGCCAAGGTGGGCCTTTTTAAATGGTTGGTTATGCCTTTCAGGTTGACAAATGCTCTTGAAACCTTCATGAGGCTAATGGATGACATCATGTGAATATTCACCAACTCATTTGTAGTGGTATACTTGGATGACATCTTGATGAGTCAAGTCACCAAGGGAGGAGCGAAAGAAAAATTCTTTTGGTCTGAATCTCAATAGAAGGCATTCGTATAGTTGAAAGATTGCCTTTGCTCAACACCAGTGCATGCATTACGAGAATTGCAACAACCATTTGAGGTTGAGACGGATGTCTCTGACTATGCTATTGGGGTAGTCCTTACTCAACATGGGCATCGAGTGGCATATCACAGTGAGACACTTTCAAACACAGTCAGAAAGTATCCCACATATGAAAAAGAGATGTATTCCATTGTGCAGTCCTGCTGATAATAGAAGCATTACATTTTTGGGAAGGAAACTATCATCCACACAGACCACCGACCCTTGCAATTCATACAGACCCAAGGGAAATTATAGAATGACCGCCATCAGAAGTGGTCCACATACCTACAACAGTTCCATTTGAATATAAGTATAAGAAGGGTAGCACCAATAATGTTGGAGATTACCTCAGTCGACCACCGATCATGGTGTAAACCACTGTGCTTAACTCTTGTGGGCATGAGACTTCTAATTGGACACTTCTCTATAAAAATGACCTAGAATTTGGCCACACATACCCGACACTCTTGGAGGGTCAGTATGTTCTAGATTTTCACCCCCAGGATGACATGTTATGCCACCTAGGTCACCATTGTGTTCCTTCAAGCGAGTGTGCCAAGATGATTATGGAAGCACACTATAGTCAGGCTGCTGGATATTTTGGGGTCAAGAAAATGGTGGCAGTACTACAGAAATATTTCTATTGGTCGAATCTTCGACAGGATGTCAGGAAGTACATCATATCGTGCACTGCCCGCGCCATTGCCAAACTGACCATTAAGAAGCAAGGCCTCTATACCCCGGTACCTACCCTTAATAGACCTTGGTAACCCATCTCCATGGATTACATATCAGGCCTTCCTTCCACTAAGTATGGAAACAACTGTGTTTTTGTGGTCATCAATAGGTTCTCGAAGATGGCCATTATGGCTGCGTGCAAGAAGAATATCACAATAGAAGTCACTACTAAACCCATCTTTGAACAAGTGTGGGTACCCTTTGGGATCCCAGAGTCTATCATCTCAGATGGAGATAGCAAGTGCCTCATTACATTTTCATCTAGTTTCTATTCGATGTTGAACATCAAACTCACTAAGTCCACAACCTTCCATCCTCAAACTAATGGTGAGACAGAGGTTGCCAATAGGATGATCGTACACATTCTACACATGTACAACTCAAAGCATTCACACACATGCAACGAGAGCCTCCTGTATGTTTAGTATAGCTACAACTAGGCTCTCCACAGCTTGAGTAGCCACAACGCTTTTCAGGTGGGCTTGGGATTCTAGCCACTATGTCCCATTGATGTGGCCATGCCATTTGCAGCTACTGATTTAGATTCGGCTCATGTCAAATCCGAAAAAAAATAAGGAAAAAAACCTTCATTGAGAATATCAAACATATTTGCCAGTAGGTCCATGAAATTCTGGAGAAATCAAATGCCAAGTACAAGCAGCGACATCATCAACATCTGGTGCCACACAAGTTTCAGGTGGGTGACAAAGTCTCGTTGCATTCGCAAAAGGAACGCCTTACTAGAGCCTCTTAGAAACTCCCACCACTCTGATATGGTCCTTACACCATTATCAAGGTTGTGGGAGACAATGCATTTGAGCTCAGCATTCCCCCATTCCCTATCCTACACCCAGTGTTCAATGTGGACCACCTTCAGCCATACTTTCCACCATTACTAGACACATCCAACATTGTAGAATAGCTCACACCCATAGAGTTAAATCTACATTCCATGGAACAAGCTGCAACTGATCGGATCATGGAAACACAGATCAAGCACACTCACTAGCAGAATATCCAACTATATCGAGTTGTCAAATCAGGCCAACTCCTTCACCAGGGCAAGTGGCTCACCAGTGCAAGTGGCTCACTAGGGACCAAGTTCAGTAGAAGTTTCCTCATCTCATGGAGGAACTCAATGCAATGGGGACTATTGCTTCCTAAGGGGGGAGGAATGATCCAGGTGGATATTGGTGGCCACCCACCAATTCCACTTGGAACCCCACCATTGCTTCTTTCAATTTTCTAGTTTCCTTAATTGCAACATAGTTTACTATTTTTAGCAGCTTTTTGGGTCCTAAACTTCCGGAGCCGTTTTGAGGCCCTAAACAAAGTTTTTTTGGAAATCTACTGGCGAGTGATTTTTTGTTCAAATCCATATTTTTTGTTTGTCCTTGGGGAGATATTTCCAATGGGATATCATGCACGTCAAATGGAGATAATATGACCAAGTCACGACCCCGGGAATTTGGCTATCCAACTCACCCCAATGGGGCCCATAAACTCTTGGTGTTACATCTCTTCGAGTTAGGGTTTTGGTTGTTTGGGGTTTGCTCGTATTGTTCAATAATAACAAGGCCTTTGAGCCTCATTGTAAGGTAGTTCAGAGGCATGTATCCGCCACACTTCTTCTCAAAGATAAGCTACCATCGCCCTAGCTAGTTTATTTCCATTTCTATTTGTAATCATATTTCAGCGTTTTACATTAATGAAATGAAGTATTATTTCCACTGCATTTCTGTGTTTATGGTTATCTCTGTAATTTGTTGCATTCCTATTTAAATATGGTTTAGTGGTATCAGAGAGGTCTACCTTTTTTCTTTGTTTTTCTTTTCATGTCCCCAACGAGGTCAGGATATAAGGTGTTAGGGCTTGAACTAGTCGAACCTTTGCAAGACCAGCCTCGTAAATCTCAACAACCTCCCATGGCGGATGAAAAGAAAGATGAGGGGGCAGGAGATGCTATCAAAATCTTTCTCAAAGAATCCCTCGAGTGAAAAAGGAACGCGATGATGGACATATTTGCCTAGATCCTTTAGCGGCTACCCAGGGGCGATGCATCGGCTTCCAACAACTACTCTAGAAATGACACACCATTTAAGGTACAAGTTAATTTTGAAATCCCCATATTCGAGGGTCAAATAGACACACATGCCATTAATAAATGGTTAAATCTGCTCGAGCGTTGTTTTCTGTTGATGACTTTTCCAGTCGGGAAAATATTATTTTTTCTCTTCAAAAAGTAGCCTCCCATGTCAAGGACTGTTGGGAAACCTACTGCGAGAAGAAGGATGAAAATACATGTTCACTATTTTCAGCCACACCCACTTGGAATTCATTTTAGGATGCCATCAAGAAGTAGTATTACCCTATCGCAAGCTATGAGGATCAATAGCTAAAGTGGACCATGCTGCGGCAAGGAAGGGTCCAAGATGTGCCAGAGTTTAACAATACTTTCCATACCCTTTGAACAAAGTTGGGTATCAAGGATTCAGAGTAGAATTTGGTACTCAAATACCATGACTGCCTGCACAAGTACATCAAGGAATAAATAGAATTCCTTAACATCTCCTCGCTCGACACGGCATATCGATATGCCGTCAAGGTTGAGAAAAATTTTAAATAGAAGAAGCGATATTTTGGATCTGTGAATCCGAAGAAGGGAAAGGTGCCCCCAAACTGTAGAACAAAGGACAAAGCTAATGCTGGGTAGCCTAAGACAACTCGCCAAAGCTGTAAGGAAAGAAAAATGCCACGAAGCCGAAAAAGGACATGGGAAAGTGGTGTGAGTTCCGTAAGAGCTCCACTAACAACACAAGTGAGTGTCAGGCCAAGCAGTCACTGGTGGCTGAGCTAAAGGTTTCAGAATCAGATGCATGTTCCAAATCTGAGTCAGAACCCAAAAAGGGGAATGAAAAGGGGAAGCCGATTATCAATTCATAGCCCAACGCCACCATTGCCACCATGAAGATCTAGAAGGAGGAACCCAAAGATCCAAAGGAGGAGGAGTCTCTCTTCCACTCCCAAATGTGAGTAAATGGCTCCCTGGTACAGTTCATTATTGATAGTAGGAGCCAAAAGAACCTCATTTTGACAGAGGTCATGAAGTGGCTAGTCTTACTGACCATAGCACATCCACAACTGCACACCATCGATTGGCTTCACTAAGGATGAGATCTTCACATGAGGCAATAGTGTGGCCTTCCATACAACATCAAGCCCTTCACAAATGAGGTATTGTGTGACTTTTCTCCCCTTGAAGTTTGTGATGTATTATTATGTTGGGTCCCTATAATACTAGTGATTACCCCATTACTATTGTATGTGTATCCCTTATTAATATTGTTGTGCCCCTATTGCCCCCATATTGTTATTACTGAGCCCCATAGAATCCCTCTATTGTTATTTTTGTGGCTTTATATTATTATTGTTAGGTCGGCTAGATTATATTGTGACTCCTTAGACTCCTATATATAGAAAGGAGGTTTTTGTCATTTGATCATCCAAGAATTGTTCATTTATGTAATGTAAAGGAGGTTGCCCCCTCGAAGAGGCTGAATTATAAGGCGTTGATCTATCTTTTCTTTCTTTTCTTGAGCTGGTTTCATAACATTTGGTATCAGAGCTTTGGATTCTAGGGTTTCGCTGCTCCAAACAGGTCATCGTGGAATTTTCACTATAACTTTTCTTCTGTGAGGTTTCAGAAGTCGCAAAAACAAACCATTTGAGAAGAAATTGCTCTGAATCTTGGGTCCGAATTTCAGAGCTTTTTGCGCTATATTTGGGGAGATATGATCTGAGGAAGTTGGTCTTTTTGCAGACTCCTGAATTACATTCCAAACAGCTGACCTGGGGAAAATCGTCATAACTTTCTCTCTGGGGATCGGATTTAAATTTTGTAAGAAGGTACAGAAAGAGGACGGACAATAGTTTCTTGTATGCATTTTTCAGATCCAAAGGTAGAAATAGTGACTCGTGGCACGTCGTACAAGTTCTCTCTACTGAACTAGTCTATAATCATGTCACTGTGGGAGATTTCGTATAACGCTTCCTTGGAGAATCCAATTCGGGTCAGACTTGTCGCATTGGAAAGAGGACACAGAGGGATAATAAAGGTCGCACATTCAGAACTAGATGATCGGAGGTTACAGAGATACATCAGAGGCAATATCGAGTTCTACAAAGTGAAAAAAGGTGTGTAGATTTTCTTAATTTTTTGCTTAAGATTGGTTTGAAAATTTATTTTGAAGGAATTCAAAGGGCATAGTAGAGCATTATTATCGGTAACTGATGCCCCGAGGAAAGAAAATGCAAACACCTAGTAAGGAACCTGAAAGTTCTAGCATGACTCATGAAGAAGAGGAAGAAATGCAACATGATATATCAAAATTACAAGACCAAGTGCAACAACTGTCCCTTACACAAAAAGGAACAGAATTTAAGATGGATGGTTTAAAGAAAGGTGTAGAAGCTAAGATGGACTGTTTAAAGAAAGTCGTAGAAGATAATATGATTGACGTGGAAGCTAAGATGGATGATTTGAAGATAGATTTGAAGACAGACATGGACGAATTGAAGATAAATATGAATAAGTTGCTACAAGAAATGGGCACTAAGGATGAAAGGGTACTAAAGGAAGCTCATGATGAGAATAAAAGAAGTGTTAATCATGATTACATAGATGCTAATGTTGGATCGAAGACTCGCCATATTCCAAAAATTGATATGAGCAAGTTTGATGGCAAGGATCCTGCCACATGGATATTACAGATGGAGCAATTCTTCAATCTCAATATTGTGCAAAACACACAAAAGGTACGTATGACAACTTTATATTTGGAACCAAATCAGTTTGTATGGTATCAATGGCTTTTCTCTCGTAAACAATTTATCACTTGGGCAATTTTTACTGAAGAATTGGTATCACATTATGAGGATACAAAAAGAAACACTTTTTTTAGCCAATTGATAAGTGTCAAACAAAAGGGTTCAATAATGGAGCACATTGAGGAGTTCCAAAAATTGAACATAAGGGTAAAAGACATTCTAGAGGAGCATATGATTGATGTGTTCAGAGGGTCTTTAAAGGATAATATCCAACATGATGTTCGCCTTTGGGAACCTGATTCATTAGATAAGACATTTAGGTTAGCAAGAAAAATGGAAAGCAAAATTATGGCAACCAGGAAGCATACCACTCACATATATAAAGACAGAAGTGTTGTTGTCGCTAGTCTTCCAGAAACTACAAGGTTGACACCACAACAATTGGAGAAAAAAAGAGCAAAAGGGCTTTGTTACAATTGTGAAAGAAAATACACTAAAGGTCATAAGTGTGCTAAGAAGAAATTATTCTACATAGATTGTGAAGAGGAAGAAGAAAAGGAGCAAGAAAGGTCAAAAGAAGAGGATATACTCCAGGAACAAAGCCTAGATGAAGAACAAACAAATCTGACCATATCTTGTAATGCATTGGCGGGAATTACCACTCCTCAAACCATCAAGATAGAAGGACAAATCAAGAAGAAAAAGGTAATAGTTTTGATTGATTCATGAAGCACCCACAATTTTATTCATTGTAAGGTAGCAAAAGAATTGAATTGCTTCCTATATCCAGCACCAGAGTGTCAAGTGATGATTGCAAATGGAGGAACAATAAATTTCTCTGGAAAGTGCCATAATATCAAGCTATCCATGGGAGAATATGTATTGACTAGCCCAATGCTTTCCATTCCCATGGGAGGTGTTGATGTTGTACTAGGAGTCCAATGGCTACAATCCTTGGGTACAATAGCTTTTAATTTTCAAGAACTTTTCATGAAATTTCTATGGAAGGAAAGGAAGTTGTATTAAGGGGTATTGCAGGGAAACCAGGAAAGATAATCAGCTCTAATGGTATGACAAAGCTTCTAAAAAAGGAACGAAAAGGTGTAATTGCACAATTATGTTCGCTAGATGTTTCCACAATGGAATCATCTATTTCTCCAGATCTCCAAATAGTCTTGGACAATCATTCCAAGGTATTTGAGACTCCCAAAGGTCTCCCACCTATTCGTGATCATGATCATTCTATTCATCTGATTCCAGGAAGTGTTCCTCAAACATCAGGCCGTACATATATCCATATGCCCAAAAGTGTGAAATTGAACGTATGGTTGCATAAATTCTAGAGGCTGGGATAATTCAACCGAGTCAAAGTTCTTGCTCTGCTCCAGTAGTATTGGTGCACAAAAAGGATGGATCATGGCGCATGTGTCCGGATTATAGGGAGCTCAACAAGCTCACTATTAAAG
>APFE030108705.1:0-13521 GCA_000404065.3 Pinus taeda
TGATGCCACCGATGGCCGATAACAGGGACTTCCTCTGGGGGGGGCAGCTCTAGAGAACTTCTAAAGCGGACATAGCTGACGGAGCCTGAGCTAAGTCCTCAATGATGCTATAGTGCTGGGCAACATGAGCATTTGGGTTGTAAGATGATCTTCGGAGTACACACTTAGGAGGGGGTCGGATGGGCATCTCAGTGCTAGGTCTCTCGATGTGGAGCAGACCAGAACTGGACGGAGGAGCACTTGAGGGGACCTCAGGCTCCTTCCCGGTGGATGACGGATATTCCTTTGCTTGAGTCATTACATGAACGGGAATGGTTCCAGCCATGAACACTTGGGAACCAAAGGGAGAAGAAGACGAGGATGGATCGGCCACCATTTGGGTTTGCTGTGAGGGAAAAGGTTCTTTCAGAACCGCAGGAATCCCAGGAGCACCTTTCAATAAACGACTAACTTCGGACTGCCTTGGGTAGTCTTTGGTATAGTGATCCTCATCACATATAAGACAAGGATACTTTGGTTTACGTTTGGCTCCTTCCTCGGGTGGAGGTTTGGAGGAGTCTTGTTTGGGTTGCTCAGATTTATTCTTCGCTTTCCCCTTTTTCTTTCCTTTCGAGGCTTTATCCGCCGTGGTGGACTGGACAGTGTTGACCTCGGAAGTACTTCCAAAATTAGATCCACCCTGAGAAATGTTTTCGTTTGAAGCATTCGATTTTTGCTTCCCAGGGTTCGAGGATGATTTCTGCGACGACAGATTTACAAAGCCAATAACACCGTCAACGGATGGCTTTCGCGGAGCTTTGGATGTACTATGTCTCGGGGCATCAGGAAAATACTCATATAAAGTACCTGATGGGAATAAACTAAGTCGAGGTACTGACTACACGTGATAGCTTGCTCTTCAGTTACACAAGCTCCCATAGCAATGCCCCGTGCGATTTTAGGGACAAAGGAGGTTAGGAGTTGATCAAGAATCCAGAACTTGATCAACCGACGACGCCATCTCCATTCATGTATATGATCGGAGATGTGCGTAGTCATGTCCTATTTGAGAGACGTAAGGAGATGCGTTCCCGTCTCATACCGAATGGGTAACTGAAAATGAGTTAGGAATGCCATTGCCAATGAATTAAAATCTTGAAAGGACGCACGAGTCAACTCAATGTACCACTTAGTAGCGGAGCCGGTGAGAGTCCTTTGGAACATGCGGAGCCGGATTGAATCGTCAAGCCATCAATTTGACGAACACCAAAGGTGGTAAGTCACAACATGGGCTTAAGGATCCTCTCCAGCTTTGCCATCAAATTTGGGACAATTGCCAGGTATCTTGGTTGGAACTGGTGGCCAGAATGGATTATGCAAGATAGGATCATTAGTCAATTTAGATACATCTAGCAATTCCAACATTGCTAAGAATGGTAGCTGAGGATTGAAGGACATCTGCAGCTGTGGATACGAGGTAGGGCCAGAGTTCCAACCAGTTGCTGGTTGCCCCCATTGACTTTGTCCGGATGGACCAGGCCCATAAGGGTTCTGTCTGTAGGGACTCTGTCCATAGGGGTTATATCCATAACTGGATGGTTGACCCTGGATCTGCCCTCTAGTGCCCCATTGATTACCAAGCTGACCTGCCGGAGCAACATATTGTTGCTGGTAATTTTGATAAGGAGCACCTTGCATCTGTTGATAATTTTGATACGGGGCAAACTGAGCTTGCCCCTGGGGTTGCTAGTATCCATACGATTTCTGGGCTCCATACTGAGTCTGGGAACCAAGTTGCGCTTGGTAAGAAGGTTGGGATTGAAACCCACCTTGCATCTAGAGACTAGTTTGAGTCTGGGGCTGAAAACCGGGTTGAGCTTGAGAAGCAACGACTATCTGCATGCCCAGTTGAGCAGGCCCAGAAAGATGTCCTTGAGAGGATTGAGTTTGGGCCACCTGGCCGGAAGCTTGCCCTGGTTGAGTTTGGGATGGACCCACTTGCCCAGAAGGTTGAGCTTGATGGGTGTTAGGTTGTCCTTGTACAACCGAGGGTTGTCCTTGCAGACCAGATGACTGAGCGAACTGAACGGTTGGTTGACCTTGGGGTTGACCAATCTGTCCAGATGGTTGACTAGGCTGAGCAGTGGGCTGGTCTTGCTGCATGTAAGGCTGACCACCCTACCCAGAAGGGTACCCTTGCTGGATTCCATGTTGTCCTTGTTGAGCATAAGGTTGTCCTAGATTCCCGTAGGGTTGACCTGAAGGGTATCCCTGCTGGACTCTAGGTTGTCCTTGTTGAGCATAAGGTTGTCCCCGGTTTCCAGAGAGTTGCCCAAGATAGGTGAAAGAAGGACCACCATGGGCCGATGGTTGTCCCTAGAAGGGTTGTCCTTGTTGACCTCCAGGCTGCCCTGGATAGGTTTGGCCATAATACTGTTGCCCATAATTAGGCTGCGTGTAGGATGGCTGACCTTGATACGATGGTCCTTGGTACGGCTGTCCTTGATTTGGATGGAGCGCTTGGCCACCACCATAACTAGTGGTACCCCACGCGACACTTAACGGGACCGAGACCTCAACGGCAGGCTGAGATGGCAAGGACATATACAAATGATGCCCTATGGGGTCATAATAACGACCTGAACCTTGCGCGCCCAGATTCTGGACGGTATGCAAATAATGAGAATATGCCTCCCTTGCTGTAATGGTACCAGAAGAAGGTGGGGCACTAACTGCAGGATGAACAACTCTGGGTGTATGTGCCGATTGGCCACTATGTACTGGACCGCGGGATGGACCAACAACAGTAGTTACGGCACTAGCAACCGGAGTTGAAGATGCGACACAAACGGTCAGAATGGTCAGAACTAACGTGACAACGGTATTGTGAACTTGTGAAACAAAAGATCCCGTAGTGGGAATGATGTTATGATCCCACATGGTACCTGAAGAGGAGTTCCTAGAGCCCATGGCATCCCTCAAAGCCCTATAGCGTAAGGGCATTGTAACACCAAGATGGGTGACAGTGAAGGCCGTAGATATGACCGGGGATGTGGCCGGGATAGGAGTCTCGATACTTGACAAAACAGGTGTCTCACTCACTACAGGAGATGTGTCCTCCATATCAGAGGAAGACATCGAGACTGAAACACCAGTAGGAGTAGAGGGAAAATCCTCTTCATAAGGTTCCCAAACAGCGTTCCAAAATAGATCGTGAAGCTCATCTTCTGGAGCATGAGAGTTCAACGGTTGGACACTTGGAATAACAGGAAAAGTGTTACCAGAAACCGGTGTCTCAGGAGGGGCAGAAGAAGGAGATCCTTGGTCACTAGGGATGGAAGACGAGACCGATGGATCCACCAGGATGATCAAATTCAAAAAATCCTAGACAAGCTAACGAGAAAAGACCCTACTCAAACTAATGCAAACAAGATCTAACAAGGTAAGTGTGAACGTGGCCAAATAAATTTTAAGACACTAGGACATAACTTGACCTTTTCATTTTTAAAGAGTCAAGAAAAGGACAAAAAGATGACTCTAGTCGCCTTCGAATGTTTAGTGAGCCCGAAGTGACAAATGCTCAGGTGAGCCTTTTCTTCTAGGGAGTCTAAAAGGGATCAAAAAGTGACTACTATGGAGAACTAGGCAAGGGGTTTACCAGACAATCCGTAAAACTGCATATACACCTTAGCAATCATATGAAAACCAAGGACTTTCCGTACGACAGTCAATCTTCCCGAATGTTGTTTTCGGTGCGTTACGGGCTGTAAGGCAGCAGACACGGCTTCCTGTGGATTAAGGATGATAACCTAGTGGAGTCTCCCCATATACTCGACGGTATGTGGGAGCGCATGTCCGTACTAGACCACAGTTGAGTCACAAAAGGAGGAATCACCCAACGTTGAGTGGAAGCAAAAGTGACTAGGTTTAACGACATCGGAGCACATCTCTAGCCTAGACCTCTAAAATGTGAGCGTTATGTTCCAATGTGTTGTTAGATTCATTCGGTTTATTTTAAAGTTGATCTTGTGTTAGATTTCGGCTTTCAGGTCCTACCATATGTAATCTCTCAAAATTCCCTAAATGCAATCTATATGCCAAAACATGTCATTTCATTCGATGAATGCTAGTTACGAGACAGTTTAAGAGCTTTCACGCAAATGAAACGATCACAAAACAATAAAGAACTTCCCTAATGCAGCTAATGCAAATTAACAAACTTTTCTTTAAGATCACTAATCACTAATCGAAATGAAAAGTTCTAATTTTCATTAACTAATTCAAAGCAAAAGAGATTTTTTCTTTTTGATGATGGAAAAATGCACTAAACAACTTTGAGAAATAACAAAAACAAATTCTATTCAATACAAGCACATTCAGTTCCTCAAATTACAAATCAAGCATCCAAAGAACAAGAAAGATCCCAAAGACAACAATGAGCCGTGTGATCTAGGCTCAAAGTGAGACGGAGCAGAAGTCAAGTGAAGACAAAGCAAGTCACCCAAATAACACAACAAAACGACTCACAACTACCAAACAAGTGTAAGGGAGAAAATAAAGAGTCGACTGGACCACAAAAAGATCAAAACACCTGAGGAAGGCTCGACGCACAAAGACACTAGATGCCCTAGGGCTAGAAATGTGAAATCGATAGAAAAAAGCAAACACCCAAAGGGTAACGATCAAAGCCAGTCAAATCACACTCCAACACACTCAAGTAGTCTGAAAAAGGTACCTAGGACAAAACCCAAGCTCAAATAGTTCATAGCCAAGAAAACTTCAAAAGTTTCCAGGCCTGGCGTGACTGTCAGGCTGCAACAAGCGCCTTTTAGGGATTGGCGCAGGTGGTAAATGCGCAACTTGCGCCAACTAGTGCGACTGTAACGCTATAAATCAGCGCCAAGAGTTTGCTATGGAAAAATAAAAACAAAAGTGCCAAGGCCAAATCAACAATACCTAGGTACACCAAGAAGCAAGAAGCAACACGGGCCTTCAACCCAGAAAGCTAATCAAGCAAGAGAAACAAAGAAACAACCAAGAAAGAAGGCAAGTTCCAAGCCTTTCAGTTCGTAAACCAAATCGGAGATGGACTGAAGTGGCATTGATCTACTTTGCTAATGCAGAGCAATAGCGTTTCGAAGGCTATCTGGCCATACTTCAGGCTCTGTCTAAAGTTTACAAATCAAAAAACAAGACAAAACAAACAACAAGGCAAAAAGCTAACTCCCCAGCGGAGTCGCCAAATTGTTGTGTAGGTAAGTCCCCTCTGTGAATAGAGGCGATCCCACTAGCCTAAATGGGGTCTAGCAACAATCAAACAATGCTAACACGTAGGTTTCTAACTGCAAATTAAAGACTGATGATGAGGGCCTACCTCGAATCCAATGCTAGTATTTTTAGTAGAGTCGTCACTCCCGTTCTTTCGCTTCAGCTGGTCACAATCCCCACGATCCTCGTGAACGGACACCTGCACATGCAAAGAACAACACAAATACAATCATAAAATCCAAGAAATGTAACTATATATCAGTCAGAAAGGATATAACTCAAACAACATTATAAAGACAATAAGGGTGGAACCATAATGATAGTCGTCTATTATTATTGATAAACAAAGAAGAATACAACCAAGTTCTGACGTCAAATCCTCCTTTGGCTGGGTGATCAGCAACACATGCCTTGCAAAGCTTGTTGGGGATGGGGAACACGCCTCTCTCTCCTTGGTTACTTGGACAAAGATCTCCTCATTAAAGATATAGCCTTATGGGGATGAACAAGGCCTCTTGTAGCATGAGCCTAGCAATTCTCAGACTTTGGCACTTAGAATTTGGATCTTGAAGAGTAGAATTACTAACTAGCTTGTCAAAGGCAAAAGGACAAGCTTATATAGAGAAAGGAGAAGGAGTTAGGATCATCCACAAGATTCATGGGATTGGCCTTATCATTAGGAAGCTTCCATAAGAGGTGGAGAAATACTTCCCTTCTATGGAGATTTGAAGCCCAACTAAACTAAATCAA
The DNA here is from genome assembly GCA_000404065.3 of Pinus taeda. Lineage (NCBI taxonomy): Eukaryota > Viridiplantae > Streptophyta > Pinopsida > Pinales > Pinaceae > Pinus > Pinus taeda. The sequence continues at coordinate 5,998 of APFE030108705.1, forward strand.
ACTAGAATCAGTTCATGAATAGGTTAGGAAGAACCTTCGCAAGTTGGTTTGTTAAAAACTTTACCCAACTTGGCTGGTGCGAGTGCCACTCTGAGACAGAGTGTCAGCTGGCGCGCCCTCTTTGGAGGATTTCCCCCATTGGCGCGAGTGATACACTGTGGAACAATGCCAATGGAAAAAGGGCTATTTTTATGGGTATTTAGCAAAAGGTGTCTTCAGGGCATATGAAGTACATACTCAAGGGGATACAATGCAAGTGTTTTCAGGTTATGTCACTTCTCACAGGTCCCGGAATAAGTCCTCCAATGCGTGGGAGAAGGGGTAACAGGGACGGTGACAAATTACTGTGTAACAATGCATAAAATGATTTCTCTCGCAATGTAAATTCACAGTTTGTGGTGTGATATTTGTTCTCTAGTATGGTATCAAAGCTTACGTGAGTTGTGCATAGTGGCTAAGGAAGATTGTAGCCTGTGGAAGTGTTGTCGAACTTCCAGAAGTGCCTGGTGTGCGTGTGAATATTGGTGAGGTTGTTTTGTGCCTGCTGATTGTCAGATTGGTCTGTTGCAGTGAGGAACAGGAGATTGCCACTGATTCTTTTGTTTGTTGCAGCGTTGTGTGTGGAAGAGCTGTGAGAGAGCTCATTTTGTGCACGGTTTAAGAGTTGTGTGTAGATCGCACTATGTAGAGAGCATGAGACAATGTGAACTTGCTTGATGTATTGAGTGTGGAGATAGCGTGAGCTGTTGCTGCTGTGGGAAAGCGGTATAATCACACTGAGCTATGTGGAGCCTTGAGAGTTGGTTGAAGAGAGGCATGAACTCTCGACCTCAACGTAGAGTTGCTGCTATTCTATTTACCGAGCTACCATGGAGATATCACAAGCCAGAGTAGAGGTTGTTGTGGTAAGTGTTTGAATCGATATTGTATAGCGCTGGCAAAGGGACATTTGAGCTGGAGCCGACAGGGTGGTGCTGCTAGAATTGATGAAAAATAATTGAGAGCATGCACCTCGATATCATTGTTCGATCATTATGGATCATTGAATTAGTCTAATAGCTATGGACTGGGAAGAGGAGTGATCCTAGAAGCCAGTGAAAACTTCAATTCGCCAACAAAGAAGGTTGAATTTGTACTGTCGTGGATTTTCCTATTTGAAGTGACCCGCTACTGTGTGGAGATGTTGTCAACATGAAGTTGAAGTGTGATAACGATGTGCCAAGCGTGAAGGAGCTTGGATGCCGAGGAGCACTGAGAAAGAACTAAAAGCTTGTGGACAAGCGTGGTGGTAGTTGAAGCTCGTTGAATTTTATTTAAAGGCAGTGTAAAGTTCTTTAAATCTGGTGAGTGTTTTCAAATGCTCTTTTTTAGCAGTGTTGCATGAAGAAAAGGAAATGAAGGAGGGTCCATTTAAATAAAAGAAAAGAATTTAATATATTCACACAATGTAATTAAAGTTGTGAAAGCACCTTGCGTTAAAATAATTTGGAGACTTTTGAGTATTTTTTTAAGTGGATTTATTAAAAAAAAGTGCTTTTATATATAGGGAGATGTTTGTGTTATTCCTTTCAAAGGAAAATATATATAAAATGGGGTTGTGTACCATGAATGTCTCATGGTGTAAAGTGAGAATCTTAAGGCGTAATTTAATACGCGATTGATTGTGCTATCTAAGTTTGTTATTATGGTTGTTGAGAACACTCATAAAAATGTGGCTATGTGGTAGAGCGACAAGCGACGGGTTAGTAAAAGAGACTCAAAGAGTTACGAAGAGAACTCAAAATATTAAGAGATAGAAACAAATAGCAAAGGCGAAATATGAAATACTAGATAAAAATATGAACCAACTCGAAGAATTTGAAGACATTGATGCAATATTGAAGCAATTAATGCAAGTTCTGCCTACTTTCTCAGGTAAAAATTTTAGGCTTTGGGTAATTAATTGGAAAGATTTCTTGGTTCAGTAGGTTTATGGAAATTTGTCCTAGAAAATTCTATGAATTTTGATGATAAGTGTAGAAGTTCAGTAGCATTACTTCTCATTATATCAGCTCTAGATGAAAATATTTTTTCCAGTATTTTGTATGAATTTGGTGAAATACATAATGAAAAAATATGTTGGGATGTTCTTGAAATGAAGTATAGTATGGAGGGGAGTGAGAAAGTTGAAGATGATGAAAATGGTGGTGTTAAAAATGGTGATTGTGTTGAAAGCATCATAATTGGGATCATGACTAAAAGTATGCATGTAGTTGATAATACAATAGCATGTGATAGTGATGAAAATCCCTATGATGTAGAGACATATGAAGTGAAATCTGATGAGAATTATGTATCGCGTGAAGAGTGGTTCAATTTCATGCAAGAAAAGAATCTTATTGATGAGTTTTCGTTTGGTGAGAAGAGTTGCCTACCTCCATACAAAAATAAAATGTAGGACAACATGTTTTCAACAACAAAGTTGATTAAAGAGGCTGAAGACATGTATCACCCAACTATGTCAGCAAAGAAAGATGAAGAAAGCAAAGATCCCTTAAAACAATAGTATGAAAACGGTTCTTTTTATGATATTTTATATAAATCTAACATTTCTTTTAAGTGTGCAGATATTGGCAACCAAGAAGAAACAATAGAAGAAGAAATTGCAAGCATTAAGGACAAGTATAAGTCGCAAGAAGCTACAATATTGAATACAAGGATTTTAACCCACAATAAAGAAAGGAGAAGATCCATCACTATTTTATGTCAAGAAAAGTGAAGATGAAATTGCATCTGCAAATGAACTAGCATGGACCCTTTAACAACAAGGCAAAACTGAAAGATGTGCTATCAAATCGTGTGTTGTAGAAAATCCAGATTATGTTGTAAGCCTAGTTGAGACTTAGACTAGTGGGCATGTCAATTAAGAGTATGTTTGTGTCTTATGAATTGTGCTATAGGTTATTTTGTGTGTTTTTCATGTGGTTGGAATTAAGGGGGAGTGTTGGAAAACATTAATTCCAACTAGTCAGCATTCCGCATTAATTGTATTAGGTAGGACGTCTTCTTGAGAGTTCGGGAGGTTTTATCACAGCTTCTCGAGACTGCAGATAGCTTCCCGAAGAAGCCACTATCACCGACAATCCAGAAGCTTCATCTTGATGTATAAAATTCTTTCTCTCGGAATGTAAAATTTAGATTTTTTGGTGTGATCTACATTCTCTGATATGGTATCAGAGCTCAGGTGATTTGTGTATAGTGGCTGAGGAAGATTGCAACCTCTGGAAGTGTCGTCGGACTTCTAGAAGTGCCTGGTGTGTGTGTGAAGATTGGTGAGGTTGTTTTGTGTCTGCTGACCCTCAGATTGGTCTACTATGGTGAAGAAATGGAGACTTCCACCGAGTATTTTGTTTGTTGTAATGTTGTGTGTTGAAGAGTTGTGAGAGATCCCGATGTGTGCATTATTTAAGAGTTGCGTGGACAGCGCGTTGTGCAAAGAGCGTGAGACAGTGTGAAGTTTATTGTTGTGTTGAGTGTGCAGAGAGCATGAGATCTTGTTGCTGCGAGAAAGCGGCATAATGACACTAAGATGTGTGGAGCCTTGAGGGCTGGTTGAAGAGAGGCATGAACTCTCGACCTCAGCAAAGAGCCACTCCTATTCTATTTACCGAACCACTATGGAGATATTGCAAGCCAGAGTATAGTTTGTTGTGTAAACTGTTTGAATTGATATTGTATAGCACTGGCAAGGGATATTTGAGCTGGAGCTGGTGGGACAAAGCTGTTGGAATCGATGAAAACTAATTGAGAGCATGCACCTGGAGATCATTGTTCAATCAATGTGGATCGTTGAATCAGTCTAACAACTGCAGATTGTGAAGCAGAGTGATTCTGGATGCTAGTGAAAACTTAAATTCACCAACAAAGTGGGTTGAACTTGTACCATCATGGAGCTTCCTGTTTGAAGTGGCCCGCTGCTATGTGGAGACGTTTTCAACGTGAAGTTGAAGTGCAATAATGATGTGTCGAGCGTGAAGGATCTTGAAGGCCGAGGAGCACTGAGAAAGAACTCACAGGATGTGGACAAGCATGGTGGTAGTTGAAGCTCATTGAATTTTCTTTAAAGGTAGTGTAAAGTTCTTTAAATATAGTGAGTGTTTTCAAATGTTATTTTTTAGTAGTGTTGCATGGAAAAAAAAAGGAAGGAAGGTCCATTTAAATAAAAGAAAATAATTTAATATATTCACACAATGTAATTAAAGTTGTGAAAGCAGCTTGAGTTAAAATAATTTGGATACTTTTGAGTGTTTTTTTTAAGTGGGTTTATTAAAAAAAGGTGCTTCTATATATGGGGAGATATTTGTGTTATTCCTTTCAAAGGAAAATATATATAAAATGGGTTTGTGTACCATGGATGTCTCATGGTGTAAAGTAAGAATCTTAAGGCATGAATTAATATGTGATTGAATTGTAGGTTTTAACCCCATACAGAAATTACATGCATATGAATTCTAAAACACATAAAATAAACAATGTGAGATCATAACACATAAAACACATATACATAGAGATTTTCCCCTGGATACTAAAACCGGGACTACCATCTTGATTTTTCATTATGTTCCTTTCAATGTTATAATACATATTTATACATGCGGAAGCATCCAATACCATGGATTGAAAACCATTGCGTCCAATACCCTGGACCGAAAACGATTGCATCCAAAAACATGTGTGAAAATCATGCACAAAACCATAGGTGGGTCCACCCAACCTAACATAGGTTCCAAAACCAAAATTTTCTGGGGCACTGCCCCAAACTCCATAGTGGGTTTACCTGCACCACTCAAACCCCATGTGATCCCCCCACTGTACAATCGGCACAATGAAGGGGGGGCTTCGCCCCCCTCTAACCCTCCGGTTAACTACATGGGATAGTCGTGGAAAGAATATAACACAATCCAACATTATCCCACTTGTTGTTTTCTTTCCACAGGGGGTCACAAGAGAGCTGAGTCATTTATTCAGCCTTGCAACACCCATTGTTTCTCTACACCAAGAGAACTTCTCAAAGCTCACAAATTTTTCAATGCATCTGCAGTATTCTTCAAAGTGTCCACCTTTACCAGCAACACCTTTTTGTCTTCTATCATATCCCTCACAAAGTGATACTGATCATCAATGTGCTTTGTCTTTGAATGATATGCAGTGTTATTTGCCAAGAAAATTACACTTTGGTTGTCACAGTCTATCCTTATAGCTCCCTGTACTAACCCCATACTTGAGCACAATCTCTGCAACCAAACTGCTTCCTTGCTTACATGAGTGGCTGCCATGTATTCTGCCTCTGTAGTTGATAGTGCCGCTATAGATTGTTTCTTACTCATCCAACTGTCTACACCTCCAAATAGGTTAAACACATACCCACTTGTAGATATTCTCTGATCCAAACCTCCAGCCCAGTCTGCATCAACAAAGCCACGAATATCCAACACTTTGTCCAATCCTAGTCTTCCTTGGTAGAACAAACCATAATCACTAGTGCCACACAAATACCTGAAAACCCGCTTCACTGCTCTCCAATGCTCCTTTCCTGGTTTCGACATAAACTTGCTCAATACTCCCACTGCATGTGTAATGTCTAGTCTAGTACAAACCATTGCATACATCAGGCTACCAACTGCACTTGCATATGGAACACAAGACATGTCCTCTTCCTCTTGTTATGTCTTGGGACACTGTTCAACAAATATATTTACACCTACAGAAATAGGAACCTTCACCAGTTTACTATCTTGCATATTAAATCTTTGCAATATTGTCTCGACATACTTCCTCTAGTTTAACCAAAGCTTCATCTTTGCCCGATCTCTTTTAATTTCCATGCCTAAAATATAGTTTGCAGCACCAAGATCTTTCATGTCGAATTTGGAGGACAACTGGGTCTTCAAATCCTGGATGATTTCTTTGTCATTTCCAACCAGCAGCATATCATCCACATACAAGACCAAATAAATAACACATTCACCAATTAATTTAAAATACACACAGTGATCTGCTTTACTTCTGGTGAAGCCAAGTCCCCATATAAATGTATCAAATTTCTGATACCACATCCTTGGTGACTGTTTTAACCCATAAAGAGACTTCTTTAACTTGCATACCAGTTCTTTCTTACCCTTTGTTATCACTCAGAAGTCTTCCCTAGAAGTTATAAAAGAAAGAATGATATAAGGTAATGTTGTGGCCACCAACAACCCCCCTCTTTGTTTGATATTAGCAATAACACCAAGCAAATAGGGGACCCTTAGTAAAAATTCAAACAAACATCTTTAGGAACATTTTTGTTTTTCCTTAGAATTTTATTGCAACAAAGCAAGGAAACATTTCTTTTATGGGCATAACAAACTACGAAGGAACGATGCGTAATTCATCGCATCGCATTCACCATAAGCGCTCTTAAATAAAAAACTTAAGAAATCTCCGACGGCCGATGTGTGACGTCGCACATCGCAACATTGCGTAAAGTGGCACTCAATGACTAATATCTGCGATCTGCGATGATTCGATATTGCGATACCACGATACTATAACACATATCTGCGATCTGCGATTTGCGATGAGCGCGAATTTTCCTCGGCGCAGTATTCAAGGAAAGCTGTCCATTAATCAGAATTAAGCGCGCGCCTTAAAGAAGGAAATTAATGATTGTACGAATGACTGCTTTTTGTTTTTCGAAGAGTCAGTTCGCTGTGAATGTCATAATTATGCACACATAAGACTTGAAGCTTTCATGTCAATCTTTATTTACCATTACTCTTTTCCTTTGCGCAAACTATAAAACAGGAAATAACATGAAGCAATATTGCAGGAAACATCTAAGGAAAAGGGGAAAGCGCCAATGCTCGGAGCAGAAGAGAACTCTTCAGAAATGGGTGCCGCATACGATAGAACTACAGATTCCAGAGTATCACTCAACAGATGCTAATGACCGATAGGTCATCTAAAGCTCGGAATCAAAGGCGCACAAAAGCAGCATGATTACAAAAAAGACCTGAAACTTACACACCATAAAAGCCCAGCACGAAGAACAGAGGCAGTTTTCAATCCAGAGAATTGCTCAGAAAGTAAAGTCTTTTAACTCATCAAGTCATTCGCAAAGACAGAAACCGAAATAGCAAAAGCAGAACCAGTTTAATGGAAATTTGAGTTATTACCAAGTATACACCCAGTCAGCGAGAGATTCTCTAAAATATCTTATAGTTTACCAAAAAGTAGGGCCAACTCTTGTTACTTCTATTTTTATATCACACACAAAAAGGGAAGGCAACCAGCCGACTTTTCCCAGTCGAATGTTGCATGCTTACAGCATTGAGGAGGTAAATACAGAAATAGTTCAGAGTCAGATTTAATTTTTAGAAATAGTTTGCTTTATCAGAAGGACGGTCATTTGAAAACCGGATCCTAAAATTTATGTAATCAAGTTAGTTAGCTAGCAGTATTTAAACCCTTCTCAGGCATTTAGAGAAGGGTCTGGAGATTTGT
>APFE030108708.1:0-30267 GCA_000404065.3 Pinus taeda
AATCTGTTAGAGAACACAATAAAATGATGCACTTATCTTCATGTGAAATTTTAATATCAATAGATGCTAACTAACTTACCACTGTATTAAATGCATTTAGATGCTCTGTCACCGAGTCTCCATCTTTCATCCTCAGGTTATACAGCTTTTTCCACAGGAACAGTTTATTCACCAGAGACTTAGATTGGTACAAAGTCCCTAACTTGTCCCACAAAGCCTTTTTCGTAGCTTCCCTTGATACATTCAGCAATACTGAATCTGAGACACACAATCGTATTGTGCTCTTTGCCTTCCTATCCAACTTCTTCCATTCTTCATTGGACATTCCCGTTGGTTTAGTACCCAGATCTATCGCAATCCACTGATCTTTATCCACCAACAGATCCTCCATCTTGAGTTTCCACAACTCAAAACTCTGACCATTAAATTTCTTGATCTCTATCTTTCCACTGCTCACCATGTTCTTTCACCACCAGAATTGATCTCGCAGATCTCCCATTGAACAGGGTCTGCCAAAGGCCCGAGCGAAACCCCTTAGCAATAAAGGCGTCCCTTTGAAGCCAAATTTGCTCTGATACCAAATTTAGGTTTTAACCCTGTACAGAAATTACCTGCATACGAATTCTAAAACATAGAAAATAAACAATGCGAGAGCATAACACATAAAACACATATACACAGAGATTTTCCCCTGGATCCCAAAACTAGGACTACCAGCTTGATTTTTCATTATATTCCTTTCAATGTTATAATACATATTTATCCATGCCAAAGCATCCAATACCATGGATTGAAAAACCATCACGTCCAATACCATGGACTGAAAAACCATCGCGTCCAAAAACATGTGCGAAAATCATGCACAAAACCATTGGTGGGTCTGCCCATCCTAACATAGGGTCCAAAACCAAAATTTTCCGGGGCGTTGCCCTAGACCTCATAAAGTGGGGTTATGGGTACACCTCAAACCCCCTGTTACCCCCCCACTACACAATCAGCGCAACAAAGGGGGGCTCCGCCCCCCCTCTAACCCCCCCGGTTAACTACGTGAGCTAGTCATGGAAAGAATATAACACAACCCAACAAATGCATACTCACATTAGTGCCATCGAGATCATAAGAACATATCACGAAGATCATTCCTTATATACTTATTGATCACCAAGTATAAGTCATATCCCTATAGATCTGACAAGGAGGATGCCAAGATATATATAATGATCTTCTATATTATAATAGTTATGCAGAGAACACAATCCTTTTGCTTCAAACCCTAGCCACTGCTAGTTATTTTGCTGAGACTGCTACAGGAATACCTCCTGGATCTACTTCATCAATGGTATGCCAAGATTGTAATGTTTCTCACTGAGACTGGGATGAGGCTATAACTATAACAAGACAGTGAGAAGACTGAAACTCCATGACTTCATGTAACTGTCTTCATTGACTGTGTATGTGTATTCTGGAGTCTCCATTACTTGCATATATGAGTCTTTATAACAGCGTTTAGAGTGACTGCAGCTCTTGGTTGTGGCTTCATGCCTTGACCCAATACCTCTGCAGCTTCATACCTTGGTTGTGACTTCATGTACAACTGCAGCTCCTTCATCATGCTATGTTTCTTTTGACTGCGTATGCGTTCTTCATTAACTGCGTGAGATCCTGACGATAGTTTCATAACTGCGGCTACCATGCTATACCTGCGGCTCTTACGTGCTTGTTATCGCTGCAGCTGCCATGCTATGCCTGTGGCTCTTCCGTGCTTGTTATCAATGTGGCTACATACCTTGGCCTCCATTACCTGTGTATAAAGTGTCTCTATTACCTGCGGATAGATCTTCATGACTTGTGTTGGATTAGGGCATCACATGGCTGTAATTTAGGGCTAGGTTTAATACCTTTTCCTCCACTGCGTTTAATACCTTCTCCTCAAAGACTTGTAGGCCAGTGTATTACTCTTGGTGTCTCTCTCCTTCTCCAGAAACCCAAGATGTGGAGAGGAGGAGATTAACTCAAGAACATGTCTCTCAAATGACTTCAAGTCCTCACCAATTTATACTAAAACGTAGATGATGAATAGACACGACTATTGGGCTTCTGAGCCTACTTAAGTTGCTGGCTGACTTGACAAATTTGTCTTATAACATAAATAAATTCATAACTTCATAAATACTTATCGGAATCGGATGATCTTTAGATCTTTAGATTTTAAGTTGAAGACCTATATTGATGTTGATTGGGCAGGCAGTATTGATGATAGGAAGAGCACCTTTGGTGCAACCTTCTTTTTGGGAAATTTCATGGTGTCATGGGTTAACAAGAGACAAGACTCCATTTCTCTATAAATTTCTGAGGTAGAGTGTACTCATAAATTCTCTGGATGAAGCAAAAATTAAAGGACATTAAGGTAGATTTGACTGATCCAATTCCAATTATGTGTGACAATACTAGTGCCATCAACATCTTGTCATGCAATTTGTAGAGCTATAAAAAGGGTCTCTTTCACCTCTAGTTGCCTCACATTAATATGTCAATCCAGGAACGTCTTGCTATTTCAAAGAGTGTCTCAGTCTGAGGCTTAGCACTTGTCATAGTAATGCTTGTAGTACAGCTGTTTAAAAACTACAAAAGTAAAGAGATGCGTGTCTACAACTTAACTACTTCAAAAGACTAAATCACACCAAGAAATGCATCAGTCAAAGGTTCGGTAGCATTAACCCATCCTTTTTGTAACTGATGAGAACAGATCCGAGGTTTGGGTGCCAGGTAGCAGATGCTGGCACTCACTACAACCTGAGATTGTCCTTAATGAATAGAAATGAAATGGCAAGTAAAGGAAATAGCAATAAAATAGAACAACACATCAGCCAAGTGTTCGGTAACAATAACCCATCCCTTTCATAACTAATGGGAGCAGATCAGAGGTATGGGAGCCAGATAGCAGATGCTGCTACTCACTACAGCCTGAGACTGTCCTTAAGAAATGGCAAGTAAATAAAACAACAAATCAGCAATCTTGAAATGGAACAACAATTGAAATGGAACAACAATTGAAATGGAACAACAATTCAGAAATGGAAGAACAATCAAAATGGAACAACAATTAGAATGGAACAGCAACTAAAATGAACAACAATTTAGAAATGGAACAGCAGTTGAAATAAGCAGTAACCAAGTTCATCAAGCTGTAACTCTAATTAGTCACTCCAATCAAAACATCAATCCTTCACTCTTAAAAGATGTGCACATACTATGGAACAACACTACCAATGAAATAATATTAAAACCGTAGAAACACAACATGCTTAGTCTGATTTTGTTATTGCTCTAAATAAAAGCATAGGATTGCATCCCAAGATGAAAACAGTAACATTCAAGGATTCAATAATCATGTGAAATCAAACTTTTCAAGATAATTGTTGTAATGTTGAAGCACAATCGCATCAAACTTTGTAAATGGAGTGACAGTATACTGTAGATATTAATCAACACTTAAAGGATTGGTAACATGATACAGTGTCAATATCAGCCTTTTTGTTTGGAGGAACATTAAATGAGTTAAACATAACAGAGCATGTAATATAACATTCTTAAAACACAACAGATTACCAGATCATGTCTATGAACAAACCACACAGAAACCACGCGTAATGGTACAAGAGCAAGTGTCCTCCAGGGTCAGGCCCTTAGCCTCCAGGGGCACACCGCTTAAGGTTGATCCAAGCTCAAAGATAAAATAGTAACCAAGTCTGTATTAATGCATGAAATAAAATTACAGTAACTCGAGTCTTTAACAGAACATAGAGATCATAGTCTTGATCTTTCTTAAAAGAAATTACATAAAAAATCCTCCCTCTATCCAACAACGCTATCCCTTATATAAGGATGATGACAGAGATATCTAGATACAGAAAATAGATAAAATAGCGATCCCTCAGGATCTAAGACCCTGAGAGATTCGCAGAATCGTTAATCCTGAGTCACTTCTTTCCTTTTCTGCTCCGAGCTGGTATCTCCGCTTCCTTTCCTAGGTTGGTCCATTTTGATCTGGTTTGCTTGCGATCTCCCGTCAAAGGGACAACAGTTAGCTCATCTTTATCTTTTCTTTTGGGATGGCCACTTTCCATTTTTCCTCCCTCCTGCACATAGGAATGACAATTATCAATGTTTCCTATTAATCTCACATGTTTCGTTATAAATCCTCATTACTATCTAAGTTTCTAATGCAAAAGGCTTTTAAGTTCTAATGAAAAGATACTAAAATAACCATCAAAACATACCTTCTTTGATACTCAACACACCCCCCAGCTTACCCTTTTTCATGGCCTCATGAAAACATTGTAGTTGACATGCAAAGCAGTGAGTGAGTAGGCTAGAGATGGAATCTCATGTGGGGGCCTACAGCCATGATGCGAAATTAAATGATCAAATAAATGGCCTGTTCGGCCCTCAGGCATCTTATACAGGGCTTGGTATCCGGGTGCAGGATGCCAAATGATTGGACTCTGAAACCTATATCCTAACCAGGATGGCCCTGCCCTTAAAACAATTTCGCCATAGAGAGGGAATCGGTTAGTAGCAAGTTTAAAATTCTCATATTTAAATGGTTCTCTGAGCTGGATGCTCGGATTAGATATTCGATATCGAAATTTAGCTGCTTCAACGACAGGGTCTTTAATAGAGGAAAAGCATTCAAGCCCTTGTCGAATGATTGCTTCATGCATGGGTCCTAATGCTTCAATCACTCCTGGAGCCCTCATGAGATTTCTATGTCTCCTCCATAACTGTTCTGGGTCTCTAGGCTCAGCTCTTACCCATAGATCTAATCCGTTTTCTTGCCTTTGAAAAGCATTGTATGCTTTAAGCCATTTAATTTGATTGACTGCAAATGAAATAAATGCTTGCAATTGAATGTCCCCAACAAAAGGGCCAGAATTCAGCTCGGTCTCTTGTTCTAGTACAAGGTTATGCAAGTAAAATTCACACAATAACCTTTGCACTTTTACCCCATAATGTTTACAGCAATTTATAAAATAATTTATAGTGTTAATTTGTATAGGAGCACCTGCTTTAACAACCTTTATTTTCAATTGTAAATACCTTTCCATTAGAAATAGGGCATAGTTCTTGGCAGGGGCTCTACATGCTAGGACATCATTGTATAGAGAACACAAGGTATCCATCTGTTTAATAACTACATCTAACCTATGGGTTACCTTGGCAACTTTCTCTTGTTCCCTTCACCATCCTTCGAAAGCTTGGCTTTCAGATAAGTTCCTTAGCTGATGTTGTAGTTCTTCATATTTTTCTCGGGGGACCGTTTGCTCCCTAAGATTTTTTGCCTCTTACTGGGCCTGCTTCAAATGCTTGTGAAGGGTTCTCGTTTTCGGATCCTTCTTCCATGCATCTGTGGAGGCCGGGAGCTTTACTTGAACTTTCTTATTGCGCTGCTTCGAGTTCAGAACCCTTATTGTTCCTTTTCAAATGGAACAGCAGTTTGACTTTTGTCAGGGTTTTGAGCAGTGGGATGGATTCTAGTCCTCCGCCTCTTTCCCTTAAGGGATCTTACTGGTGTGGCCAGACTTTTTCTTCCTGAAATCCATTTCACCATTTTCCTTGGCTTTAGAATCCTAATATGCTGGTGAAGCTGGATTATTATGTTCAATAATGTCCGCTATTCCCTTCATAATTCCCTTATTTCCATCATCTCTTCTGAAAGAACAGCAGGCTGTTCGCTGCAGTTTGGACTATGGCTAGCTTCGTGATTTTCTCCCTAAGGTGGCTGTTCCGGGGTAAGAACCTTACTTGGCTCTGTTATTTCTTGGGCTAATTCTTCTTCTGCCCTTATTTCCTCCAGACTTTCTTCTGGTGCCTTCTGATTAGGAACGGGCTGTTCCTGCTCAGCATTTTCTGATATCTTCTCATTATGAACAGACAAATTTTCTACTTCCGCCTCTTCCGTATGCAATTCCTCTGGTGCATCTTTCTCTTGGGTTTTCTCTACGTCATGGAGGTTTGATGGACTCAGGGGTTGGCCATACTCGCCCACATTAGCCAAAATGTTGGCCAATTCATCTTCCCCTAACGGGTCTTGTAATGGGCTCCCTTCCTGCTATTCCATTCCTTCCTCCTACTCAGACTGCTCGACTTATTTCTTCTCGTCTCCTTCCTCTTTAGACTGCTCATCCTTTTCTTCTTCTCTCTCTGCATATTTCTCTGCGTCCTCTTCTTCTTCTTCTGTTTATGCCTCTGCAGACTGCTCTTCTTCCTTAACGTCTTCTTCTTCCGTTTTTGTCTCTACAGATTGCTCTGCTTCCTCGTTGATTTCTTCTTCCGTTTCTGTCTCTGCGGCCTGCTCTGCTTCCTCGTCGTTTTCTTCCTTCGTTTCTATCTCTGTAGACTGCTCATCTTCGATTTCTATTGCTTGGCTCGTGCCTTCCTGGGGCTTCTCCAGCCCTCCTCGTAGCCATGCGAGCCTTGCCGATTTTCTACATTTTTCTGGTTGTTCGGGTGTACTAGCGTCATGTTTCCATTTTTCAGATCGTTTTTTAGGTTGCTCTTTTGTGCAAGTGTCCTACTTCTATTTTTCTGAATGTTGGGGTGTGCTATCAACTTGTTTTCATTTTTCCGAGTGTCCAGATGTGGCCGTCCCTCTATTGATTATGGTAATTAGTTCTTCCCAGCTGCTCTGCTGCTGGGTGAGACTATAATTAACTATCAACTGAATTAATCCATGGTGGCTAACAACTGATTCTACATGTTGTGCCCTCTTCATACTTCGTGCAACGTCATGCAATAGTGAATTCAACAATGCAGGTAAATTCACAGAACATTTTTGTTTTAAGACAGCTAGGAGTTTAAGATGTCGTGGTCTTACCACGTTTTTTCTACCTTCACAGGTGATATAGCTTTGGATGATTTTTGCCAATTTTGCCCATGGCTCTCCTAGCATTGTTGGCATCACCCCCTTTCCTCGAATTGTCAAACTCTGGCCCTCGTCCTGAAAGATTTCCAAAATCTTCTGTAGCATTTCCTTCTTTATTTTCCATATTGGTCCAGTGGCTGGTAGTCCCGTGACTCTTGTTATTATGTCATCGGTGACTGTTATTCACTTTCCTCTTACTGTGGAGTAGTCTTCCTGTAAATTCTGTAAAAATTATATTGTTACTGTTTCATTGGACTCCTTCAGGCGGTTGAGATAGGTCAACCATCCTACCTTTTTCAGGATTCTTCGGGCTGCAGCCAAAACAGTTAATACTTGCGGTTCTCGGCGAACTGACCTTCCTCCCATAGTTTCACTGCAAATTATCAAAGGAACAACAACTGTTTGTTGAAACGCAGAGAAGATGGTGGCGTATTACTCGTTCAACTTCTAATGCTATGGCGTATGCAGTGAAATGGCTTCGAACAACAGCTCATGCAGAAGAAAAAAAAAGTAGAAAAAGATAATACCATTGAGCCGTGCTGTGGCCGAGTACACAATTTCTCAAATAACGGACTGACACATGCTCTGGGGAATGATGAGGTTGCATCCCCCCCGCAATGTGATAGGCTATCCCAGCCGTCAAATAAAGGAGCAGCATCTGTTGTGCTACGAGGTCTTTATGGAACAACATATGGTAATATGCCATGCTTACAAAAATAGCCTATTACTGAAATCGAGGTATAAAGTTATATCGCTTTAATATGTAAGGGACTGTGGTGATTTGATGGAAGTTCAGGGATAAGACATTTGCCATAAATAGAGAGTCTCATGTGGTCACTGTCACTAGCTCCGTAATGATTGGCGATAATATATAGTCATGCGCTATATGGTTGGGTAATATTATATAATTAATTATCATGGCATAAGAAATAAAAGGATGCAATCTTCTTACCTATTGGTGTAAAAATATGACTTCAATACCATTAACAGTGCTCTGTTGCTGACAGGTGTCCATAACCTTGGCAGAGTTGTTTGTTTCACCCCTGGAACCATAGTCCTTTGTGTATGCCAGGAAGCGTTGTGTAATGTCAAAATGTAGGCCACTATGCTGGCTTGGTGACCAGTTAGTCATAATGCCATTCACGAGGGAGGAGCAAATATGGGCAGGCCGGTTCGTGATAAGACCTCCTGTTCCAAAGATTATTTGTTTGATATATCTTTCGGACCATTTCCCAGGTGTGGTGGCCATAGTGGGAATGCCACTTCACTTCCGTCCTGATAATCATGGTAGGCCAGCTCGCAATGAGACTTCCTATCCTGCAATTTGACAATTTTTAGAAACCATGCTTTGCTTCCTTTTTTTGTTTTTTAATAGAGAGCCTTTCCTATTTATACACAAAGGGTGATTCAACACTCCTTAAGAGTAGGAATGGTGGAAGAAGTCTTAATATCCTAATAGAAAGGTATAGATCCTTTGGTCTTTATTGCCGAATGATAATCAAAGAGGATTAAAAAAAGAAACCATCATGATACAGATAACCAATCAGAACGGAGTTAGTAGAACAATGGCAGAAAAAGGTGATGAATAAGCATGTCTTTCCCTGCGTCCTTTCACCAATTCAGGGCAGTTTCTTATAAAGATAGAGATTTATGATTTACTGATTTCCGTATGCTGTGTTTTTGTTTCCATCACATAAGTGCATAGCTGTATTCAAAAAGACTTGAAAGAACATTAGCAATAAGCATCCTTAATTTAGAATAGAAGGAACAAGTTGTTTCAAAATCATATGAGTAGTGTTCCTCTCGAGAAAGGGCACAATAACAGTTCACAAATGTTGTTCGTTTGGAGAAAGGAACAATAGAAATCAATAGTGCTATTCCTTTTGAAAAGGAGCAGCAAAATCAAACAAGTGTCGTTTCTTTGAAAAAGGACCGGCAGAAATCACAAAGTGTTGTTCCTTTTGGAAACGGCAAAAACACACAAGTGCTGTTCCTTTTGAAAAAGGACAACAAAATCACAAGGGTTGTTCCTTTTGGAAAAGGAACAGCAAAAATCGCAAGTGTTGTTCCTTTTGGAAAATCAACAACAAAAATCGCAAGTGTTGTTCCTTTTGGAAAAGGAACAGCAAAAATCGCAAGTGCCACAAGTGCTGCTCCTTTTGGAAAAGGAACAACAAAAATCACAAGTGATGTCCCTTTTGGAAAAGGAACAGCAAAAATCAAAAGTGTTGTTCCTTTTGGAAAAGGAATAGCAAAAATCACAAATGTTTTCCCTTTTGGAAAAGGAACAGCAAAAATCACAAATGCTGTCCCATTTTGACTTGGTTTGACATGAAAAAGTTTGATTTTTGGAGGCTGAATTTCTTGGTGAAGGAACTGATTTATTTTAGGCATTTTGACTTGGGTTGACCATAGGTCTGTTGGCTGAAGTTTGATCACATGAATCTAAAGTTTGATAGAATATGTATTCCTCCTTTAACTGAGCCTTTTTGGGATTGTTTTGACTGAAGTTTGACCAACAATGGATGCCAAACATTTTGACTATTGGCAAAGCTGATTTGGAGCCCATTGTTAGAAAATTATACATTATAGAGAAATGAAACACATAAAATATTGCAGAAATATAAACACAGAAAATGCATAAAACAAGAGAGACATAAATTTACATGGTTCACCCAGTTTGGGTTATGTCCATGGAGAAACAACCACTCCTTCCTTTTATATTATCCAACAAACTAAAGTGATACAACCTATAGCAGATCTGCTGTAATTCCCTCTTTGCTCTCAATCTCCTCTCTCTTCCTCACTCAGAATACAGATCTACATAGACGCAATACAATTCCCTCATATATAGTGAGGGGTTGCCTTCTAGGGCAAAAAACCCTAAATGAAACATAACTTCTACAGTCAGATCTCCACCTAATGAATGGCCCAAATTGACTACAAAATTACAACATTTTACAAGGCAATTTTACATATATTCTTAGCTTTAGGGGCACTTCCCCCAATCCCCCCACCAGGGGGGGGCTCCCAAAGGTCGCAGCTGCCCCCCCGGACCCCCCTGCAGTGAATTTTTTGCGGGCGGCATTGCCACCCCATTACGAACTAGGGTCCAATGCGGTGATACCTTTGAATACAGAAGATAATAAGGCTCCACACCCAACACTCATTTGTCTACTAAATGTTGACTAGGTAGGACATCTTTGGCTGTGGTTAATTATTGTTGACTTTGACCAAAAACTGTAAAATTTGACTTTTGATCATATTTGAATTTTGGGCTCATCTCCCATTGGATATTGGTTAGTTGAATTGGATAGTCAAAGTTGGTGAAAATGTGAAGTTGGGTTACAATTTCTACCCTTTTTTGAGAAAAAAATATCATTTTTAGAAGTTCTTAATCTTTGGAAAGCCAAAGCAATTTTTTTGTTTATAATTTCATTTTACAATAAAAGAAAAGTTGTCATAAATTTTATTAGCTTTCCATTTCTTATTTTTTAGATTTTTTGTTTTACATTTGATATGTCAACTTAGCAATTGTTTGACTGTGTTTTCTTTAGAAATCAAGGGATTCATAAAAAGTCATGTTTTTTGGAACTAATGTATTCTTTGTTAACCTGGAGGTTTTGAAACAAAAAATTTGTTGCAACAATCTAGACAGACTCTACTTTGATATGGTTATATTTACGAAATAAACTGATACACATCATGATTACTATAATTATTTGAATTGAACCAATATGAAAAAATTGCAGATTTTGAATATATTTAACATAGCATCATGTTTCTCAACATATTAGTTATAAATTAAAAATGTAAAAACTACCCGTTAAAGAAGACGAGCCAAGATAATGCACCATAGATTTTTTCATATTTTTTACAATGTATTTTGGAAGATACAAAATTTTGATTTCACTGAATCATAATGACCTTCGGAATTTTTTTGCACACATTTTATTAGAAAATTAATTAAAATTAGAAAATATCAATAAAATTCCATAAAATTTATATCTACTAAAAGTAGATTCAATTCTACAAATGCTAGAATTAGTTTTGAAAGTAAATTCACGAGATTTGATGGATTTTAGCCATTCCAGAGTTGGAGAAAGGTGATCAGAGCCGAGTTGTTGCAGATTTGCAGGTTTTTGGCCCAACAAAGTAGTTCGGCCGAATAAGAAAGATATTCGACCGAATTTTTGTTTGCTGCAGATGGACATCAAAATAATTGGGAATTCTTTTTGGCCAATTTTTTTTAACAATTCGGTAGAACTTAAAAACAAAAGTCGGCTGAAAACCTATGCCCATTTTTCTGTCGGTGACAAAATTGAAATGGTACAACCCTTCGCAAAAATATTTCAGCAAAATGCTATAAATAAACTTGGCCGAAACATTATTTTTTTACTCACATTCCTCATTTCGGCCAGATTTTTAAAGTACAAGTCTTTTGGAATGAATTTTTAAAGTGAGTTTTTTGGGCTAAATTTTTGTTTGTTTGTTTGTTTGTTGAGCTTGGTAGATCCTTCTTTTTCATTATAATATATGCAAGCAGGTTACAACCACTTATCCTAGTTAGGTGGTCTCAACCTACCCATTCAGAAACCAGGTCTGTTGACCACCTAACCGCATTATAGCCATCAAGTAGCAAAAAATATGTAGTCCATCTATCCAAGCTATATATACTTGTTATCGTGTCCACATCCATGAGTTGTGTTTCTATATATATAAACTACTGCAAATTGGAAAGTAAATTCTATCCGCATATAAACTTAAGAAAAAAGCCTATGACTTCATTCTTCTAGTTCTCCTGTTCGGTCAATGCCAAGGTACCCGGGGTTGGGTCTTTCGCACTCGATCCAGGCAGCTCAGTCAACAAGAACATGCTTGAGAAATGTTTCTCGATTCGGCCCAGATGGCCATCCTATTTCTACAGCTCAGCTTAGATATTTTGAAAGTCCTACTTGTAGTCTGGAAAGTCCTTAACAATGATCATCCAGATTTGTTCCATCACCTTCCCAAGGAGGCATTTCAGTAGCCAGTATAGGTGTAGAGTCTGTTTATATTGTGTTTCTCTGTCGCGAGTGTGTCCTGGATTAGGAACTAGGACCTTCCACCCTTCCGCGTCCATTGCCCTTGCATTCACAAATGTGTTGATGTCCTCCTCCCACTCAACGATGAGCTGTTAAATCTCCTCTCTGGTACCACCCACATATGCAACCACCGCTTCTTGGAGCAATCTGTCTACTAGTTTCCTCCCATGACATTTTCCAGCATTGCTCAGCTCAGCCTCAACCTCACTCTCCCGCAGTCTCTTGCCTTTGCCCTTTCCTTTAACTATACGAGACATTGTTGTGCTGTCTTGAGGCCTTCTAGCCTATTGCTGACATTGGCCTGGAACTTTCTTCAGCGCTTTCTTCCTCCCTGGGGAGTTACCTGCTTCAGGAACAATCAACCACGAATTCCAAACCACTATTTTCATACTTTTCGACAGCCTCTGGTTCTGTTCATCCAACATTTCTCCCCCCCATACAACCTTTTCAAAGCCCCCGAATGTGAAAGAACCCCACCTAAGATGCACCAGACACCCTGCATGCCCCCTGCTTTGTGCCAATAATGGCCATGATTTTGGTCACAAATTGCATGGCCACCTAGAGGCCTAGAGGCCCAAAATCCCAGTTGAGAGGAGCCCTGCTCCTTCTCCCTAGTGTACCTTGTTGGATGGCCTCATCCCCTGTCCCCTTGATTTCATCTCTGCCATTCTTTCCTCTAATCACCCTGGCCTTCCATCTTCTAAGCCCCTTCCTTGACCAAGTATCCCTCCCCTATTTTATGAACCATCCCCCGCTCCCACCGCCATCTGAAGCAAACCTAGCCAAATCTCCCAGCATACCAATTCCCTACTTCCGAAGGGATCCTATCCTAGACACCCTCCCCCTACTAACTCCCCTCGGGACCTTGGAGTTCGCCCTCATGGCCCCGGACCTCCATCGAGTCCTAGCCTTCGCGTGTCGAACTAGGACCCAGACTGGAATTACCTCTACAAAAATTAACGCTACCTTACCCTTTCCCCTTAGGTTTGTGAAGCAAACGATTAGGAAAGTTTAATTCAAACAACAACCTTCCTTCCCCATCCCTATGATCCCCACGCGACAAAGGAGAATGCCAAAGCGGAACAAAACTCCAACATACCCCATGCACAAGAATGCATTGCCTAAGCAAAGTAATATCCCTAGAAAGCTTTTGCAATTGCAATAGCTCCCACCATCCTTCACCTCCCAACTATTCCCACCACCCCAATTTCTCTCTCTCCCCACCCCCTTGCTCCCATGCAATCCCAATTCAACAAACTAGACATTTGGGACCATAATGAAGTGTAAGCATAAAACATACCCTTTAACCAACACTTGGGATCATTGAGTCTCTTTGCCTTCTGGAAAATTCTGCACCACCTTCATTGTTGTCTCCTCTTCGTTATCTCCCTCCTTCTTGTTAACCCTCTTTGCTATCAATCACCTCTTATGCATGTGCATGGCACCTCCCTTCTTCCGTCTTATCATAATCATGCAAACCACCACCATGCCTTGGGCTTCAAGCTTGTGGAAGGTAGTGGCATTTCCTTTGTACGTACTATTCATAATGACCCCCTTAATGGGTTGTCATCCGCCTCTCACCCCGATCGAGGGATTTTGGGCTAAATTTTAAAAGTAAGTCTTTCAGGATGAATTTTGAAAGTGAGTTTTTTGGGTTGAATTTTAAAAGTGTGTTTTTGGGCTGAATTTTGAAAGTAAGTCTTTTGGGTTGAATTTTGAAAGTAAGTCTTTTAGGCTAAATTTTGAAAGTGGTTTTTTGGGCTGAATTTTGAAAGTGAGTTTTTTGGGTTGAATTTAGAAAGATAATTTTTTTTGTTGGATTTTGAAAATGAGTTTTTTTTGCTGAATTTTGAAATTGAATTTTTTGGCTTTGATTTTAAAAATCTATGTAGATTGAATTATCATGGGAAATCAAAGAAATTTCAAGAGAAAATATGATCGAATAAGAGACATTGAGGCTTTTAGAGAATACTCGAGACACTATTACAAAAGAAAGAAGGAAAACACTTAAATATTGAAAGTGAAAATCAATCTCAACAAGAAGTTGACGCAGGTATGTAAAAGTAAATTTAATAAATGATATTTAAAATTTAACAGTGTATAGTGAAATTTAATTTTTATTTGATGAACTAATTTGAAATTTTTTTGGCAATGTAATGAGAGATTATCCTCATAACATTGATGATGAGTTTGAAAACGTTGAAAGACAAATTGAAAAATATAATGAACCAATGATTGATGATGTTGTTGAAAATGTTGAAAGAGATTCAAGTGAAGAAGTTGAATCACCTTTAGGTATGTATATATATGTGATGTGTATTATTGAAATTATAGATATTTATTAGTTTCAATTTCATTCAAAATCTATTTTTTAATTTAATTATTTAATTTATATTTATACCCATTTACATTAAATTATCATATGCACGAATTAAATCAATATCAATGATGAGATGTTAGAAATGTTGACACTGACACATATGGAGATAAAAAAGTTGACCATGTGATACGATATAGTGTTAAGATCATCATTGATAAATTATTCAAAGATGAAAATGTGACAGTTCAAGCTCAAATTTTGAGAGGTCTCTTAACATCAAAGAAATTAAAAGAAGCTACAACACTATTGCATATTCGAAAATCAACGAAAGATCAAAAGGTGAAGGAAAATGTGATTCAAAATATAAATAGTGCTCTAAAATCAATTGG
Organism: Pinus taeda; assembly: GCA_000404065.3. Taxonomy (NCBI): domain Eukaryota; kingdom Viridiplantae; phylum Streptophyta; class Pinopsida; order Pinales; family Pinaceae; genus Pinus; species Pinus taeda. Next base: position 14,719 of record APFE030108708.1, read on the forward strand.
AAGATCTAGAAAAAAAGTGATCTAGATGCACATAGAGCAATACAAATGCCAGTGGTTTCATCAAGTACTAAAGAAAATTGTTTGGTAAAATTATGAAAAAAGCATCAAGGACCTCATGAAAATCATTGCACTAGCATAGGAAATTTCGATTACAAATAGATGCAAATGATGAGCTAGATTGTTTGACAATTATTTATAGGAAACGATACAAAGATAGACTTGGAGAATATGTTAAAAAAATAATATATGAATATTGGATGAAAAATTCACATGTTTCACCAAAAGCAAGGGATGTGATGCGACAAAGAATAACATGAAATCAATATGAAGAACATGTAAAACACATCTTGGACACCACTCAGATAGAGTTGATAAATAAGTTCATAGAAGAGAATCGTGGAATTAATGTCTCAATCAATACTTTTGTGCAATAAAAACCATGGTATGTTAAACCTATCACTGTACGCGACACTTGTTGTTGTAATTATCATTTGGAATTTCAATTATATTATGACACCTTATTTAATTTTGGTAAAACATTTTTGAAAAATCCACCTCTTCCGTCCACTATCCATAATTTCATATCAGAAATTCTATGTGGAAGAGAAAATCATGAATTATTTTACTGAAAGAAATGTGTTGGTGGTAAAAAATGTGATCATTGTGTAAATTTGACTTTGTTTCATGCCAAATATCCTATTGATATGAATGATCAATCACTATCCAACATAAAAGTGAAATGGAAGAGATATCAATATATCCATGCATCAATTGGTTCAAATAGTACTACAAGTGCTAAAAGGATTTATTTATAAAAAAAAAAAATCACGAGATAGATTTTTGAAGAAGTTTGAGACAAAAAATCATAAATAGACCAAGCATTCTCATAGAGCTCAATGCCAAGACCTGCAATTCAAAAAATCCCGTGAAATTTTTCCGCCAGGGACCATTTTGTCAATAGTTGATTTTGCAAAAAATTACACATTTGTTACACAAAATGAAATACAGAGTGAATATTATCATTCCGACTAAGCCTCTATTATTGTCCATGTTCTATATAGAAATTTTGAACAAAATGTTGACCATATAGAAAGAACCAATGAGAATCAACATGTTATTAAAGAATATCACTTTTATATCAGTGATGATTGTACACATGATACACATTTTGTACAACATTGCTTTGATAAGATTTATGACTCACTGAAAAGTCATGGAATAAAATTCAATGAACATTGGATATGGTCATATGGATGCCCGGGTCAATTCAAAAAATCACGATCTTTCTTTTGGTTGTGTCGTCTTCATATTCAAACCAACATTAAACATTGTTGGAATTTCTTTGAGACTAGACACGGAAAAGGAGAACATGATGGTGTAAGGGAATGTATAAAACGAGCACTTTGAAGATATCATATGGACCACTTTGCAAACTGACTTGTCTTAGTTGAACAAGTTTTTCAATGGTGCATTGGTGCACTAAGCCATGAGACTAACCCATCAAGGGAGGTACACAAGTATGTACATATATACATTAACTTGTATATATTTTTATATATGATAATTTTTATTAATTTTCTAATTTTAAGCATTTATAAATTATATAGTTTAAATAAGATCCTGGTGATTATATTTGATATATAAATTGTATTTTAAATAACATATTTAATTTCTTATTTGAATTAACTATAGGTTTTTTTTGGCATATCAGAGTCCAAAATGTAGATAGATCGATTACATATGAAGTTGAAACATTAAAAGGCACTAAAAATTTGTATCCAATTAAGACAAATGAGTACCAAAATTCGTTTGCATTTGATAAAAGAAAAGAATCTTGTTTTTTTCCTGTTTGCATAAAGGAAACACAATTCAATGATGTTTGTGAAAACAATATGTATGTAAAATCTTGGCAACATACATAAATAAATACAGAGGTGAAAATGTTGGTTGCAAGCTTCGAAAAGATGGAATAAAAGGAGACTATAGTGTCATCTGAAGGTGATCGATTTTCTAATCTTGTTAGATAAGGTAACCTTTCAATTGCTTTCAAAGGATATATATGTGTTTTATTTTTTTAAATCATTTTGTGTAAGTATCTAGATAATAGTTAAAATACAGATCTAAATAGATAATAAAATCAAGTCTGTAACACCCTCCTCCCACATCCATCCAAGATTCGACCTCCTATGTGACCTTAAGGAAGTGGAATCGACAAAATATTCACACACAGTCATCCAACATCATCAACATAACCTTCAAGAGACAAGTTAACCACTTAGATAACCTGTCCCTGGGTCCCACTATTATTCTTGATTTCTTAGGCCATAGTCACTCTCATGCTATGGGAAAGGGAGTGACCAACAACCTAAATTCGTTCTCATAGGCTTTCCTACCAGCGACTAGAGACTAAAATTTCCAGTTATGTGCTAGCGACTCTAGGATTTAAGCCACCTTTTCAGGCCCAGAGCCTAGGACACTGCCCATAATGGAGTGATAGCTTAGAATTAGTAAAAGTACAGGGAAAAATTATGCAAAAGCAATAAAATTAACAAGACCATAACCATACCCCTACTAGCCATGATAGGCATTTCTTTAAAAACACCATCAACATGTAACCTACAGATGTAAACAACATAATTAAGTGTATGGATCTCATACTTATCTGAGAATTGCTATGAACCATTTTTCCCTCATGTCAATTGCTGCATTGTTCTCTATTAGATCATAGACACATTATCCATTCATATACAAGTAAAAACATGCTGAGAGCCATACATAGTTGCTGTCATAAAATATAAATATACCGACATAATAGGAACATAAATACCATAAACATATCAACCATCAAAATCCACATATACATCAATACATTTACACATGAAAATGAAGGGAATGAATTTCTCATTAATGAATGCAATAAACCAACCATAGATGGGACTACCACATTCCACCCGACCATAAATTGGTTGAGCCAAATCTCTTCAACCAATCATTCCCATGCCATATTACAAGCATGAATGTGGGACTCATAGAACACATCAAAAACACCAATCAACATGGATGCCATCGGAGTTCTCTGCCTACACCGTGAGGAATTTGAGTGCCTCCTAGTCTCTCAAGATTTGTCGTGCATCCACAGTTCGATCCAAGGATCACTAGGCCCTACACTGAGACATACTCTCCAAGCTTTACCATGCATCCCATCCTGAGACCACTATGCCCAACAAAGAGAAAATCCACCTCTTGGCTTTACCATATATCCTTTCATTCAACTGCAAGGATCCCTATGACCACATAGGCACACAATTTGGCTTTACCACAACCCACAATCTGGTTCAGGGGCTACTAGGCCAGTGGCTTCGTGATCCTCAGTCTGGTTTAGGGACCACTCAAACCATGTGTTTGTTAATTTGGAGATCCATCCCACTCATCTTCGGGTTTAATACTTCCTTCCATATTGTAGTAAGAAATTTATGGATATCATCCACCATCCATGACATCATCTTTAAGAGAAAATTGTAAGGTTCAAGCAGTGGAAGATCACATTAAGCATCGACAACAAGTTCTCCAACTCTTAAAAGATAACCCCACTCTAGTGCATAATCAAATGAAACAATAAGAATATCAACATTGTAGTGAAAGAAGTTTTAACGTAGGCGACTGGGTATTTTTACGACTACAACCATACAAATAAATATCCCTCAAGCAAGCTAAGAAGGATAATAAATTATCACCCAAGTACTGTGGTCCTTACAAGGCATTGCAAAATATTGGTACTATAGCATACAAATTAGAGTTGCCTGCACCTTCCCGAGTACACCCAGTTTTCCATGTTTCATGCTTAAAGAAGGTTATCGGTGACAAGCACACAATTCAAACAATATTGCCAAAACTTGACAAGGAAGGAAAAATCATATTGGAGCCTGAAGCAGTCACGAAAAAAAGAACCCAACAGCTAGGGAGTCAATCAATTTTAGAGTATCTCATTAAGTGGGAGAACTTACCCATTGAAGATTCCACATGGTAGGATGAGTAGAAATATCCATAACTACTCAAGCATTGAGGACAACATTTCTTTTTAAGGAGAGGGGCATGTTAGGCCCCTATAATACTAGTGTAGCCCCTTTATTGTTCTTTTTAATGTAGCCCCTTTATTTTTATTATCGTTCCCATGTAGCCCCCATATTGTTATTGTTGTGCACTTACATTATTATCGTTATGTAGGCTCTGATTATATTGTGGCCCCTTCGACTCCTATATATACCAAGGAGGTCTTGTCATTTGTTTCATCCAAGAACTATTCATTTATGTGATGTAAAGGAGGTTGCCCCCTTTAAGAGGCTATTTTTCAAGTCATTGTTCTATCTTTTCTTTTGTTTTATGATTTGGTTGCATAACACAAAAAATCTATGCATACCAACATAGGGTGCATAAAGATTTCCAAGTTGGAGAGAAGCCAATGCGAGCTGCCAGAAACCCCAATTATAACTGTCGGAAAGTGATTGTTTTTGTTGGTAGAGGTTGGAAGATCACCCAGAAGGTAGAGCAAGCCACTTCTAAGGCCGGAGGGAGGTGGGATGGCTTATCCAGAGCCAACTAGCAGGTAGTGCGAATTATCTAGGCTAAGTAATGCAAATTTTTTGCCAGTGTGAGTTTTCAGGAGGAAGTGCGAGTAGACCTAGAGGGGTCGGTTTTGGTTGCAAAAGGGAGTAATTTTCTCCAAATAATTTTGGCAGCATATTTTGTTGAATGATTGCCAGTTTGGCATCCATATTTTTACCTGGATTTTTTGTTGTTGAAGAATAATAATAAAGCCCTCATCTGTGGCACCAGTTTTCCCACATTGGGTTTTTCCGGGGACATTCATGCAAAAATAACAGTGTCATTTTTATTGTGTGTGTGCCCCATATTTCTTGGTTCCAATTTTTATTTCCACAACATTTTTATGGTGAAGAAATTGTAGTGTGATTTATTCATTATTTTTTCGTAACAAAATAAACTGCATAATTAATGAGTTAAAATAATAAATTCCAATTGTTGCATTTCAAGGGAATTTTCACATACCACATTAGAGATCATACTCAACCTGTTTCCCTCTACATAGATCACCACACAAGTCATCACTCAGTGCACAGATCCATGCTTGCTCTATCCCTTGAATTAGGGCAAAGGTTACATGGGCTAAACCAAGCAATTGAGCCTTTTTAACAATCATTGTATCAACAATTTATTCTTCTTCAAGAGCCTACACAAGGATTTCATGGTGGTATGGTTCAAATGATTTGAAATAGAAGTAAACTCCTTTTGCTTCTTGCTATCTTTCATATCTAGTACTTCTTGGTCACTAAAGATGCTTTCAGCTTTAATTTGGGCTTGAAGATAAACATACATCAACACATCCTTTCACAAAGTATTTTTACATGATATAACTCTAAGAGATGTCTAAATGAGGTTGCAACAAGTCCTATAATTAATGGGACACAAAGGATAAAAAAATCCATCCCAGAGGTCTTACCTCTTTATATTCAACATAATTTAAGGTTTTTGATCCTCTCTCCATAGATGGAAACACACTTGATGGATTTCCTTAAATAACCTCAACCTTTTTTGTTTAAACTCATACTCCTTCAAGACTTGAGGATTATTTCGGTCCTCTAGCATATGGACAAAGGATAAGAATTAGGGCTTTGGCCTTTCAAGAGATTCAGATATGTTTTAGTCCTTCTATGTAGGAATTTTGTCCCTTCTTCATGGAGTAGACATAAAGCTTGATTAGTTCTATGGAAAACATCCTTAGATGATTGTGGATTCCTCTTAAGGATCTTGGATCTTGACAAGGCTACTCTTTTACCCACACATTAATAACATGTTGATTTTCAAGTATCCTCTATACCGATAATTACCTATGATTTCTCTTAAGTTAACATTTTCTTGCATTCTTATTCATCATAAAGTAATTACACATATGATATCAAAAACAAAACCAAACTTCAGTAGGATCATGAAGAGATAGCCAAACAAGAACACAAAAATTTATCCTGGGAAAATCCAACAACCTTTTCCTTAGAGAAATTGTTTAGTTCAACAAAGATACATCTAATCTTTTTAGTCAAACTCAAGGTCAAACTGACCATAACCAAGCCTAGCCTGATCTAGATAAACATAGATGAATGACCTCATAACTCTAGGTCAGTTTTTTCACAGAAGGATATTGTCCTTCCTAAAAAATATACGTTTCCTTCAAGGGAATTTCATCTGCCCCATACAATTTTATTCTGATGCCCAATCAATTCTGCTCAAAAGATATTGTTTGTCTCCTTAATGAATTTTCCTCAGAAGCTAACCTTCATTCTGTCCATAAGCTCAATTTTCTCCAAACTAATTCTCCCTTGAAGAATTTTGGCTTCCTTCTTTCATGTGTACCACCAAAATATATGTTCATGTGTTATTTGAATTGATTATTTGCCTTAGATTCATTTTCTATGCTTGTGTTATAATGACCAAGTTACTTGATTTTAGAGGAGAATGAAATAGTGTGTTTAGATATTGTCTTAAGAGGCTAGATAGGTGCTTCTAGAAGCTAGTCGAACTTGTCTTGTAGGAGGGAAAACTAGGTCATCTTGGGGCCAAATTTTCAAAAGTTAAGATTCACAACTTTTCTCTTTCAAAAACCGACATGAGGAACATGTCATGTGTTTTCTCTTTTGATAATAGCATGAATAAAATGCTTCATATTTAAAATACATCAAGAGCTAAAGTATTTATTATGAAGACCAACCATAACTTTAAAATTCAACAAAAAAGTATACATGTTGAGGCTATGAACGCCTGTTATGTTAGAAAATCAGAAAGGCAAAAAGATTTTCTTCAGATGATAATTACTTGGGATATCTTTGATTTTTTTTGTATCTTTTTTATGTTCTTTTATCTTAGTTCATCAAGCAATTATCAAAAACAAAATATGAATATCAAGGACACCATATGTATGCGGAAAGCCAAAGCTAAAACCCCTATATAGGGGAAAATCCAGTCAAGAACTCTTCCTTTAGTAATTCAAATTGAGATGGACCAAGACCCTAGACCAACAAACTTTCCTCCTCCACCAAGTCAGCCTTCTAAGATGATATAGTAGTCTCTTCTTATCCAACAACTCCAACCCACCAACAATCTAAAAATTTGAATTCCTAGATGCAGTATTCCAATCTTCTGCAGCAAAATTTTGGCTTCCCAGTTACTGCAAAATTTTGGCCCCCTTCCAGCAATTGCACAGCTTCACATGTGTGGGAAAGAGAGATAAAATTTTGATTTTTATGCTTGAAAGAGTCCTCCTTCTTCGCTATCCATCTTCTCCGTCTTTCTTGAATTATGCACCTTTTCTTGGCCCAGTTACTGCAGATCAAACTTGTTGTGTGTGAGTGACAAATGTGGTCGAGTTGTTGCTTTTATGTAGTGATTTTGTTGCCCAATTTAGGCCGACTTTGTGGAGGAGTCCTAGAAAACTAATTTTAATATATAAAAAAATTATTTCTTGACAAATAATTCCCAAGAAGGGTTCTTTACATTATGACATGGACAAGGATACTTGACAAAAACCCTAGAAGCCTGCAATGGAGGCTTTGACCTAAAAATAATTGACCCAAACATGAAACCCATGCTTTAATAAGTCAATTTTAATAATAATAACATTTCAATTTCTCTCTTTTGACAAATACATTATATTGTGACTTAAAAAAATTTGTGAAGACCAAACCTAGTTATATTCTTCAACACTTCCTCTTCACTAGGGAGGTATTCATAATTATAACTATATATAGGTACATGGAAGATCTCCAAAATGAACTACGAAGAGTTCAGGCACACTCAGTGCCACAGACTAGATACCTGACCAGGGTTATCTATCTGGGTGGGACCAAGATGGACTAAAGCTTTCAGCCAGTCTAGGTACCATCCATCTTACTAACTAACCATCAACCTAGGGATCTAGGTGTGTATCCAAGGTCATGTCTCCAAGACCAATGACACCCTCCCTCTTTAGGATCTAGAGAGCAACACACTGACTGACCATATGTCCTCCCAAGCATCTGCCATTAGATGCTTCAACTTTACCTAATAAACTAGATATATCCATATGTCCAAGCATGTTTCCAAAGTGTTTCAAGCTTCTTGTGGAGATATTTACTTGTACAATCACAAACCCAATCAGTAATACACTTTCGAACATACAAACAAGTAAACACAAACCTTCGAGGTCTGGATGCTACTTATATCATCAACAAGTTATCCAAATACATCTTGTCCAAAGCTTTCTTATAGCCTTAGTACTTCTCAAGTCTTTTGTTTGCAACTTCATGGATCATGAACATTTATAGATAGTACCTTTTATTACTTCAAAGTGTTCACTATCATAATATGCCTTCCCTCTCAACCAGGGAGATATACCCTTTCTTCTATCTGGGCTCTCTCTCAACTTAGGGAGATTAACCACTTCCTTCTTCCATAACATTGGAGAATCTTTTATGGATCCATTCCTTCTTACAATATCAATGTTATCTTCCTTCATCATGCTTATATGATTATCTTCATTATCTTGAAGATTGTGTACTTGCAAATCTTTCAATAACAAGTACAACCAAATATAAATATATAGAGGCATGAAGTTAACTATATTAAAAATCAAGTCATTATAATGGAAGTGTTAAAACCTTCTAACTTTAGACATCTGATACCTAAACCTAGTTAGGTTCAGTAAGAGAAACATATTTTAACCTTTTGTTAGGATTACTGTTAAGACTTAAAGCAACTCAATCAAGATAACATACTCTTACTCTTGCAAACCCTAGATTCCACAAAGCCTTTAGATATTAGCAATTTAATCAAATAAAAAATCTACTATGCATGTTAGATTCTACTAACACTTGTTTCAAACCCTAGATATCAAAACTCAAACATATTAATAATATCTTCAAATCCTAGGTTATCAATCTTTACTAGGCGTTGTTACAAACTCGATAATTCACTAACTAAACCATGAGCAACAACAAATAGATCAGCATATACACATATCTAGGATTTTATAATCATGTACTAACGAATCAAAACACTATCTACTAGGTAATCCTAAGGCACAAACATTAATATATTAAAGTTAGATATATAACAAATTTTGACAAGACTAGGGTTTCAATCAAACAGAAGAATATGTTGAAGAAAAGTGTAATTAGGTTCGATATTTGTCAATGTAATCTTGATCTTTATACTTGTCAAGAAAAATAAATATTATTTTTATAAAATTATATTATTGAGTTTCTTGCTCATTCCATAGGTCTAGGAAAGTCAAAGAGTCAAGATTATGTTAAAGAGCTCTTTATGAGAATCTATGTAATGTACATAGGTTAACCTAGTGTCAAGAAACCCTCCAAGACAAGCACCATTCTTCAAAAAAGAAGTCTGCAAGATAAATGATGTACAAACATAGTCATGTCACCCTATAAATTAAATATAACTCATGTCGGTTTGCATCAATAGACACACCTCTTTAAACTATCATGTCGGCTAATTATGGAGGATGAACCATTATAAAAACCTGGCTAGGGTATCCACAAAAGAGCATAAAAGAACTCAGACTTATCTGAGATTTTCAGAGGTTTGTGACGAGGTGATCTTCGTATGGGTACAAGACAAAGATCTGCATTACAGGAGTAAGGATTTTCGGACAGCTCTGCAACTTTGGTAAAGTACAGTGGCTCGGAATCTTGGTCAAGTATAAGCACAATATCTCAATGAGTACATTGGCTCTACATTTCTCGGATCGCCATCATGATTCTGGCCTTCGTGTAAGGAAGATCTTAGTGCAGGCAAGAACACTATCACAGTCTCGGTGGACCTATCTCCTAGCAGTATTTGCATATACATGATGAGAAAGATCTTAGGAAACCTCACTGTCTCAACATACATCCTAGGTGTAATCTCAGTCTTACTGTCTCGACATAAAGAGGATCACGATGATCCCATAGTTACAGTCACAGTCTCAGCGTACTTGAAATGAAATAAAATCTCGTCTTGATCACAGTAATCACATAAACACAATAAAGATCTCAATGGAGACAAGGTTATTATAGAGACCTAGTTGACATGATGATGATCTTAGTAAGAGTGCAATTATTATCTAAGTGAAGATGGAGATATGGTACAACAGTCATCTCAGTGAAGGTGCAAGAATAATGATCAAGGTGAAGCAGCAGTATTGATGATGATCTCAGCAATAAGAAGAGTATTGGTGCCTTGGTCTTGGAGTGCCCTAGTAGGTCAAGGGTCATGATCTTGGTCTTCGTCAATTGGAATATCTATAAGAAGAATTTTGTGTGGGTTTTCCTCTCCAAGAGGGAGAGGTTTTAACCCTAGAAAAAAGCCAAACATCTTGTGTTCTTGTCTCTTTGTTTTGGTAGTAGTTCATTGAAGTAAACACACACACTAATAATAAGAAGAAGATTAAGCTAAGATAAATTGTAAAAGCACTCCACAAATTGTTATCAAGTCTAGAAGAATCCTACTAATACTAATTTCCCTAGATTCTTCAATAGAATACACACCTAAGGTTTTATCCGTAGAATCTTACTATAAATATCACAAGGGTTTTGCTCATAAATCCTAATTTATCAAACCCAAAGGATCTAAGGTTTCACTTAAACATTAACAAAAAAACCCGAAATGACTAGGGTTTCTATTATAACAATATCAAAACTCGAAACATTAAGGAAATATGATTTATAGACTTCATCATCAACCCTAAGTAGATTGGGGTTTTATAAATATAGACATAAGAATGATCAAAGTATAATGAGGGTAGATTCAATCAAATGATTAATCAAAGAAGAATCTTTTACGATTCAAAACCCTAGACATAACGATGTTAGTAATGTAGAGCAAAATTTAAAAGAAGAATGATCATACCTTTTTGTGAAGAGAACTTTGTAACAAATCTTATAGGCTAAGACATGCCTTGGGTTGTTTCTTAACAAACCTTGTAGGACACCAATGCTTGAAGGGCTTCAATAGAACTTCTTTCATGCTTGAAGTTTATCCTTTGAAGTCTTCTCCATAACGCTTGAGCTAACAATAGGATTTCCTAACCAAGAAAAATATAAAAAGAATAGCATACAATACAAACATACTTTGATATGAGAGAGAAACCAAACACAAAAGAGGAGACAAGGAATAAAATACTTATCTTTTGGTAAATGATGGAGGCTCCCTCTTAATCCAATCTTTGAGGGCTACCTACAACTTAAAATAATTCAAAAATGTCTTAACACAACATGTTAAACCTATTTTTTTTTTAAGAAATCAAAACATGAAGGAATTTAGAACTTAGAATAGAGTATCTAGGGAGGATATGTGAAAGGGAGGACTTAGTAGTATAAGTCCTTGACTTTTGATTCTTCTTCAGTCTTGTTTTTCTTAGATGGAGCTTCATTATTGACATTTGCTTGATCCCTATTTCTCTTCGTATTTCTTGGATTTTCAGGATAGTGACTCTTGTAATGTCCCATCTTGTGGAAATTGTAATATTCAACTTTGGATAGGTCCATTTTCTTCTTTGGTCCTTTGAACTTCTTGAAGGTCCCCTTCTTCTTGTGATGAGAAAAATAAGCATTCGAGATGTTTTCTTCTTCATCATCCTTCTTGTTGTTTACCATTGATATTCTGGTTTCTTCTTGACTACATGCATTCCAGATTTATTCAAATGTTGGAGTATCCTTCCAACTGTTAAGTCATAATGCAAAAACACTTCAAGATTTAGGTAGTCCTAGAAGGGTAGTAATTATGAGCTCCTTTTCTCGAACAACTTCATCTATTGCTTGGAGTTCATCCCTAATTCTAGATATCCTTATGAAGTATGATGAAACAATATAGTCATTTGCCATCTTAACAATTATTAGTTCATTCTTGAGGCTAGCTATTTGACTAATGTTCTTGATTGTGAATAATTTGGAGAGAGCCTCATACATTTCTTGAGCAGAATTTATGTTGGATATGTACTGAATTAAGTTATCCTTAACTCCATCCTCTATTAGATTCATAGCCATGATTTCAAGTTCTCGAAACTTCGGTTTTCTGCATTACTTGCTTCAGCAATAGGCTTATTGACTTTTCCTTGAACAAGATTTAAAACTTTGTTCTTTTCAAGAATGAGATCTATTCTCATTTTCCAGACCTTGTAGTTGGAGATCCCTTCTAATTTGTTTTCTCCCTTCATTGAGTTTGTCATTATTCCTGTAAATAGTAGGTTTGTCTTCTTATGTGAGCCCCTTTTAATGTCCCTTTTCTTGATCTCCTTTTTCCTCAATAGAGCCTTAAACCTACCTTTTTTTCGTTATTTTTCACCTTAGCTTTGATACCATGTTAGAAAATCAGAAGGGCAGAAATATTTTCTTTAGTTGATAAGTACTTGTAATATATTTGAATTTTTTTGTATCTTTCTTATGTTCTTCTTTTATCTTAGTTCATCAAGCAATTATCAAAAACAAAATATGAATATCAGGGACATCAGATGTAGGCAGACAACTGGGCTAAAACCCCTATATAGGAGAAAACCCAATGCCTTTGATTTTTTTTGTATCTTTCTCATGTTCTTCTTTTATCTTAGTTCATCAAGAAATTATCAAAACAAAATATGAATATCAGGGACACCAGATGTAGGTAGATAGCTAGGGACCAACATAATTTCCTCCTACACCAAGTCAACCTTCTAAGATGATATAGTAGTCTCTTCTTATCCAGTAGCTCCAACCCCAAAAAAATCCATAAATTCGTCTTCCCAATTGTAGTATTTCGACCTACTGCCACAAAATTTCAGCGTCCTAGTTATTGCAAAATTTTGGCCCCCTTTCAGCAACTTCACACGTGTGGGAAAGAGAGAGAACATTTCAATTTTTATGCTTGAAAGAGTCCTCCTTCTTCGCTATCCTTCTCCTTCTTCCTTGAATTTCACACCTTTTCTTGGCTCAGTTAGTGCAGATTGAACTCGTTGTGTGTGAGTGACAAATGAGGCTGAGTTGTTGCCTTTATATAGTGATTCTGCTACCCAGTTTAGTTTGACTTGTCCAATTTTGAGGCCAACTTGGTGGAGGACGCCTAGAAGACTAATTTTTATATAAAATAAATTTCTCTCTTAACAAATAATTCCCAAGAAGGGTTCTTTACATTATGACATGGACAAGGACACTTGACACAAACCTTAGAAATCTGCAATGGAGGCTTTGACCTAAAAATAGTTGACCCAAGCATGAAACCCATGCTTTAATAATCCAATTTTAATAATAATAAAATTTCATTTTCTTTCTTTTGATAAATACATTATACTGTGACTTAAATACATTTATGAAGGCCGAACCTCGTTATATTCTTCAACATGTTGGAAGTAATGGCCATGTCGGTAGTATAAAAGTCATGTTAACACTATGCTTTACTTGAATACCTTGTCTTTCCCAAGACCAATTACCAATAAAGTTCACTATTTTCACACAATCAAATAAGTGATTTTCGGTTCATAATTTTGGTGTGTTGAGAAGTTCCAAATTTAAAACCACATAAGTTAGGGATGTAGCTTTTTAGGGTATTTGAGATTTAATGTTTCAAAACACCTAATCTTTATTCCTTTACATTTATAGGTTTTGGATCACTTTAACTAGAGATCACTGATTTCCTCCCTTGTGTCATCAATTTTTGAGGCCTCAACCACCCCCCTTAATGTCTTAGAAATTATGGGTCCCTCCTTGTAAATTTTGTTAGGATCATTTCTAGGATGCTTTGGTTTCCCTTATTTCGAGTGATTTTGACATTTTTGGTCTTCATTTTCGATGACTCCATTATGTTGGTTTTCCTCCTTGTTTTTCCACTGTCCAAATTATGCTTTATTTTGATGCACAATTTAAAAGTTATAATTGGTTGAAATTTGACCGTTTTCACAGCCTAGACTTATAAACTTGTGGATATGTATTTTATGTTTTATTTTATAAAGATTGTAAATAAAATCAATTAAGATATGTAAATAATTTGAATATATAATTAAATAATTATTGTACTTAATTTAATTTACTTCATTTATTTATTTAGTTAATTTAAATTTAGATAATTAATTTAGTATAACTAATTTTAATTAATTAAATTTTAATTAAATTATCAATATAATAATAATTTAGATAAAACCATTGTGGCCACGAGCTTGTCATATATAATATGAAATGGTTGAAAGATTAAATAATCTATTTGTATATATATAAACCTTCCCATGGTTAAACCACAAAATTTAGCCCTCCTGTCTCCACATCATCCTGCGAGAAATTCCCCAGTGATTTCCCACACAGTCCCATGATAACATAACTTCATGTATAAATGCTAAGGGATTGTCAGGGTCAAGGTTATGTCTTTGCCACGTCTAATGACCAAACATTCTTTTCCATTTAAGCTCTCGCTTTGGATTATACATTTAACATGAATTTGGGTGTAATTCATGGAATATGTAGTTTTCATCTCTCTCTTTTTTTCGAGTGTAAAGCCTGTCGTAATCAGTTTAATTCTCAATCATCATGGTGTTCAATCCGGATGAGAAGATTCGATAGAAGAGTTACAATCCAAGAACTCGATTTGATTGCAATCAAAAGACTTAGTGCAAATCAGAGATATGAAGGAATGAAGGTATGTGTGGGAGAATTTGGTTGGAGACCAATTTCAACAGTTCTATAAGATCAAATTCACTATTTTTTTGGGCATTCAAGGAATTTAAGTGTGGAACCTCCATTAAACATAATCGATTGAACAAACAAATTACCAATCTAGAATTCAATCGAAGGCTTTCCCTCCTTGAAGATCATATGTTGGAAAAGAATCGAATAAATCAATAGTTGTTTGCCAAAATTAATCCCTTTGGTTACAAGATTTGGGAATGATGATTATCTTTAAATTTTTTGACAAACTCTCTATAAAAAGCCTTTCCTTTGTCTTATAAGGAGGTTCTAGGATCCAAATCGGTAGACTGATAACACTATTTGTTAATAGGAAAGTCATTCTATATCTTATAATGGCAGGAAATTCTACAGGATGAAATTATCTTTTGCACTATTATAATTGAGGTTTTTCTAGTTTAGATTATTATAAGGAAGAGGATTTTACACTAGTGTAAAATTGATTCCTAAACGAGTTTGAGATTTGAAGGACTGTACAAGAGCAGACACATTTTGGAGCTAATGACAAGTTTTCATTTTCCATGCATCATTGTATGATTTGTAGGCTTGTTTAGAGAATAATTTCGGCAAAATCACATAAAAAATAATTTGTCGACGCGTTTCGAACCAACCAGTGTGGTTCATCGTCAGGACAAGTTGAAGATCCAATCTGAGCGATGCAATAAATAGGGACAGCAGGCCATTCCAACAGCTAAAATTGACAGGGTAACGGTTAACCGGACCTCTAACAGCTAGGTTTGACCAGGCCCCAGGGGGAAGGACCTAAATTTATTTAATTATTTTATTTATCTATTTATTTATTATT
>APFE030108708.1:30389-64854 GCA_000404065.3 Pinus taeda
AGATCATTATAATAATATCACTCTTCACCCTTAACTAGTAAATATTTCAATTACCTACCAATTAACTCATATATTATATATTATTATAGATATTATATATGATATTAAAATCACCGCTATTAATGTCAATATTAATTTTACACTATCAATACCATTACCCTTATATAATAATAATAATAAATATTATCTATTTAAATAAAAACCTAATGGTTAATCTTAATATTATATATCTATTATTTCTAAATTTAAAACTTAATTCAATTATTATTTTATTAATATATTTATGTAGCTATTCCTTAATATTCTTAACATATATTTCTTAATAACATGTGCAAAATCCTTGTTGGCTCCTTCTTGTTTTTTTTATGATTATTCAATTCTAATTTATTTTTGTCTAATTAGTATAAATAATTGATGTTAACAATATTGTTGATTTCATTTATTTTATGCTAGTTCATGTTTTGTAAAGCTACCTTTGCATTTTAATGCAGCTACCAATTAGAATTGGATATTGAATTTGAGGGACTTGCTTGTAGTTTCCTATAACTACTTATAAGTTTAATCACAACCTTGTCTTGTATCTATTATTATTGTATTAAAAGAACTATTTCTATAATACGATGATACATCTAATGTCAAATTTAGTTACTATTAATTGAATTTAAGTATATGCATAAGATGTTTTAATAACTATTTGTTGAAGTCATCATTATTGTGTATATGTTTGAATTGCTGCAAATTATACGAACTATTTTTATGATTTTGTAGCATATCTTAACTTTAAATTCAATTGCAGTCCTCTTCCCTTTTGATACTTTGCTCTTGATTAGGATGGGATCTACAATATTTATGTTTTATTATCTGCATTTAAATTAGATTACTTTTGGCATATTATTTTAATTAGATGCATTCTTGAGAGTCTCTTTTTGCAGGAGCAAACATTCATCTAGCTTTGTTAAGCCCTCATTTTAGGGAAGGATTATCTTTTCAAGTAGTTAGAAGAAGGTAACTCCTTTATTTTTTTTGCTTATGAAATCAAGCAATATTGTACATTAGTAGGCATAAGGTAGTTTTAGAGTTAGATTGGATAAAGGGTAAAGGTAAATGGACCCATTTTAACAAGTCAAAATCATCATCGCAAATGGATAAGGGCCTAGTTGGGGCCTTGATCGGGTGATCTCCCCAATGTTGATTATGGTCATTTTTAGGCATCAACAAAACCTCACTTTACAACATCCTTGTCTATTGAAAGCTTGATACATGAATTTAGGATATGTAGCCTTAGAAGCTTCCAAGCATGTATGAGATATGCAAATAAATTGGGATCTAATGATTTTATTCATGTGGAACGAGATTGGTGTTAGATATTCCGACACATAGGAATAGTTAAGTATAACTTGGTCTAGTATACAGTTAGGTAAAGTGTGTTTCTTTACTATGTATATTTGTAACTTACAATCTGATGGTCACGATATGTAGTGATCCGACGGTTCATTCTCTCCTCAGTATTACCGACACTTGATCCATGGCTTGGCACCCAATTGGTCCATGAATTCTATTTAAAGCGCATGGAGGGTCATTTGTAGGTTAACCGTTCATGAGAGAAGCTTATGTAAATTTTCATTCTTTTATTAATAAATTCGCTGAAGTGGCCACGTTGGCTCAGGCCATGGATTATTTCCCTCTTGAGGGTTTTAACCACGTCAAAACACTGGTGTATTGATCTGTGATCTGTTTGTGAGCGATGTCCTTTTGGTGTTCTGTCTGAGGAACTTACCCTATAAATTCCTACATGGTATTAGAGCTATTTGAGATCCGCATTCGTTGGTGATCCAAATCTGAAGCCGGTTGAACTGCATCCGACTGCCATCTCCTAGATCTGTTGTTTCTGACTGCTTTCGGGCCAAGAGGACTGCTCTATTGTGTTGGGAGCATCTGTTCCAGTGAGGAACCCCTTTCGTTTCACGCGAAAAGGTTTCCGGTAGCCCTAGCTGCGTCATTTTTTAGATCTGGAGGTATACAATGTTTATTTGCAGTTTACTGTTATTTTCTCTCTGTTTATTTCGGTTTCGGTTTATTTAGCTCCTTTTATTACCGGATCTATACCTTTCATTTATGCGTATGCTTTTTGCCCTGCGACTCTGTTCGATCTGGGCAAATCAGAAACAGAAAGGAAGGATTTTGCTCATGTGTATGCTCTTTTCCCTGCACCTTAGTGTGATCTCGGAAAATCAGAAACATTGAGGAAAATATTTAGTTTTTGGGTAAAGCTAACATTAAGCCATAAGGCTTGTTTCTTTTGTATGTCTGTGTTGGGTTTTGTGTTTTTGTTTTGTAGGGAGAAAAAGAGCTTTCTCAAGCAAGCACGCAATCCAAAACATCCATGACCAAAAGAAAACAAAGCCCCGCCCTCTCTCTCTCAAACTTTTTATATAGCTCACTTGGTTAAAAGCTAATTTATGAGAGTAGAGGTCTTGGGTTCAAATCTCCTTTTTTGTTGAAAAGGGAGCGTTTTTTTTTCATTTCCGCACATTCCCGCACTTTGTCGGCGCCTTCATCAATTTTTTTTTTAAAAAGCCATAACTTCTTCATCCGGGAGCCGTTTTCAGAGCCGTTTTTTTTAACCAGCCTAATTTTTCTAGCTCTTTCCATTGGAACACTTAGTTTCAGCATATAAAGCTTCAGTTTCTGTTAAAATGGAAATTCCATGCCAAGTTATTCTTGACAGCACCAACTACTTCCAATGGTGGTCCTACATTGTGGATTTACCTAGAAGCAAAGGTCTTTACCGAATAGCCTCAGGCCAAGAAACCAAGCCGAAAGATGAAGAGAAAGCAGCCAAATGTGAAAATAGGCAAGATCAAGCACGTGGGTTGATAGGGATGTCTATCTCTCCTGATCTTAGATTCCATATTGCAGAACTTGATGCTCCTGATGAAGCAATGAAGCAGATTACTAGAGTTTTTGGCATAAAAAATGAACTTAGATCCCATCAACTTGAAAATGAGCTGCTTACATTGGACCCCAATAATTTTTCTTGCATTGAAGATTTCTTGTCCAAGTTCAAGACCATTAGACTTCTCTTGGAAGGTGTTAAGGTTAAGAAAGAAGATAGTGCACTTATCTATCGCATTCTTACTAAGTTGGGACCAGCCTACTCTGTGTTTGTTTCCACCTTCCATTCTACAAGAGAAGCCTTCATTTCTCAAGGACATGACTACAAGCCCCCTTCCTTTGATACTTTTTGTGATTCTTTAATAAGAGAACAAAAAAAACTCTTACACCTTGGTCTTCTTAATCTTGGAAACTCTTCTAAGAAAGCGTTAATCGCCCAGCAGCAACCAAACTCAAAGAATCCTAAGAAGTCATATCCTAAAAAGAATGGTCCTAAACCAAACAAGGGTCCTAAGTAATTTCAGCCTCAAAATGAAAAATCATTTCACCTGATAAGGCAACTAAAAACAAAGGGAAGAAGACTGATAGCCATTGCAACTTTTGTAATCGAGATGGCCACTTAGAATCTAAATGCTTTAAGGAGATGGAAGCCTTGGAAGCAGCAATGAAGAAGCATAACATCCATTTGGAGCACTCTTCAAATTCATCTTCAGGAATGGCACTTTCTGCATGTGGTTGTCAAGCATCTCGATCTGGATATGCACTAAATGTATCTTCTTCCTCTCATTCTCATGAGTGGTTCATTGATTCTGGAGCTTCTTATCACATGGCCAAAAATAAAGCCATGTTTTCTTCTTTAAATGATTGTAACACCAAAAATATATATGTCAGTGATGATAGATCTCTTATTGTTGTAGGGACTAGAACTGTTCATATAGACAATGGTCAATTTAATGATGTATTATTTGTTCCAACCTTATCCTGCAACCTTCTATCTGTATATCAGATAGCTCATTCAGGTGAAGGTAAAATCGTTGAATTTTCACCTCACGATGTTGTAATCAAGGACCTAAAGGATCCTAGACAGATTTTAGCTACTGGCATTGCTGATGATTCTACAAGGTTGTTAAGTTTCACAACTTTGGGTCATCAAATCTTCCCTCAGTATTTGTTGCTCATAATGATGAAGTGAGCAAACTTTGGCATGAGCGATTTGGTCACTTAAACTATCGCTCCCTTCAGCATCTATGTAAAGAAAATATGGTGACAGGTCTTCCTATGGTATCTTGCAGAGATGGTGTTTGTTCCGGATGTGTACTCGGAAAACATCATCGGGACAGTTTTGAAAAACGTGCCTCTTGGCACGCCTCAGCCCTTTACAGCTTGTGCACAGTGATTTATGTGGTCCTCTTCCTATTGCTTCATTCTCTGGCTGCAAGTATTTCTTAACTTTCATTGATGATTTCTCCAGACGCACTTGGGTATACTTCTTAAAACTCAAGAGCGAAGTATTTAACACATTTTAGGCCTTCAAAGCCTTTGTTGAAAAACAATCTGGACATCAAATTCTTAAGCTTAGAACTGATAATGGTGGAGAATATGTTAAAAACACATTCATCAACTTTTGCACCGAAAATGGAATTCAAATGCAACATACTGTTCCATACACTCCACAACAAAATGGTGTAGCTGAAAGGAAAAATCGCACCTTAATGGAAATGGCTAATTGTATGCTGCAATCTAAAGGACTCAGTCTTAGTTTTTGGGCCGAAGCAATTAATTGTGCAAATTATATAATAAATCGCACTCCTACTAAGGTTCTAAGGAATATCACTCCAGAAGAAGCTTGGAGTTCCATTAAACCAGATGTAAGTCACTTTCGTATTTTTGGAAGTGAAGCATGGGCCCATATTCCAGATGAAAAGCATAAAGCTTTAGAACCTAAGAGTGAGAATTGTACTTTTGTTGGATATTCTGAAGATGTAAAAGGTTATAGACTTATTCCATTTAAGTCCAAAAATGTTATCATTAGAAGAGATGTAAAATTTGATGAAAATAAATCGGCCTACGAGCCTAGTCCGGCGGATGTGCCACCTCTTCCTATCTCTTCTACTTTTGAAACATTTCTTCTTCAGATGATGAAAGTGAGGATGACAATCCTCCCCCACCTTCTCAGGATCCTCAACTTCCAAGATGGGTCCGTGCTACTCGGGATGCAGCAGGTGATCTTGCCGGTGATCCTACAGATCAGCGACGTACACGTTTTCAGTTTGAAAGAGCCTCTTCTTTACTGGCTCAAGCTCCAGTAAATCATGATCCTGATACTTTTGCAGAAGCTTCAGGCCATCCACATTGGGAAGCAGCTATGAATGAAGAATATCATTCATTGTTGGCAAATGATACATGGGATCTTGTTCCTCTACCAAAGGGACGCAAACTTGTTAGATGTAAATGGGTTTACAGAACCAAGTATGGACCAGATGGGAAAGTTGATAAACATAAAGCTCGTCTTGTTGCTAAGGGCTTTTCACAGGTTGAAGGCATTGACTACACTGAAACCTTCTCCCCTGTTGCCAAAATGAACTCTATCCGCCTTGTTCTTTCCCTTGCTGCCTCTTTAAAATGGGAAGTCCATCAGATGGATGTTAAATCTGCCTTCTTGCATGGAGACTTGCATGAAGAAATCTATATGGAACAACCCATTGGCTTTATCCAAACAGACTCCAGCCTTGTATGTCGACTTAAGAAATCTCTTTATGGTCTCTAGATACAAAGGTTATAGAGCCTATACAACAAGTTTGCAAATGTATGGCCTAGGAAAAGTGTTCATAAGTTCACCATTGTACTGATGATCAAACTTGTTTTCATAAATGCGAGCAAGTCTTTTAAGAATTTGGGCAAATATATTTTCTGTCCAGCCTAATATATAAAAAGGCACTAGCGTGAATGTAATAGATTACTTGGAGGAAATAGACTTCATATTAATTTCAAATTATGACAATAGTGAAAACATGTGTATCATATTTATCTGTGTCACCGAGGTAAAGATTTCCCCGGCTCAAGCAAACACCGGAACCCTTTTCCCAGATTCAAAAAAAATATCACTGCAACAAACGTATTGTACTTTCCTAGTCTTAAGGTTCTGTAGCATTAGGTACAACACTCACTAAAATGCTCTTAAATGATGCAGAAGACAATCTACTATCATAGTCAAAAAGGTTCTGACATCTACAATTCGCCTCGGGATGGAACTTCAAGCCTTTTCACCCAATATAGAGCTAGGGCGAGTCCTTACGAGTGACAAACTCTAAATTCTGAGGCAATATTCCACTAAGCAAACTGTGATTATATTATCCAGAAATTAACCAACACATTCATTAGCAGTGAAACCAGCATCCAGGGCTAGGTGCAGCACTATTGTAAATGATGCAAGAGACAACCTTCTATTACTGTCAACAAGGTTACAACATAACAACACCACAATCAACTGCGGATGAACCAAAACGTTCTTTCGCCCAATACAGTGCTAGGGCCAGTACAAACGAGGGATTGACTTCAAATTTTGAGGTAATACTCCATTAACATAAAAGCTCAACTTTGATTACTCCGAAATCAATTGAACTACTTAAAAACTAGTTAATCGACTTAGCACATAACTCTTTCATTAGAAGTATCATCGAAAACCAGTGTCAGGTGCAACATTCAACCTAACCTGCTATTCTTAAACAATACAGAAGACAACTGCCTGTCACTATCATCAGGGTTGCGGCATAAATAGCCTTTCGCCCAGTATAGCATTAGAAAGAGACTTAAAAAGGACTAAAACTCTAAGTTTTTAAGCAGTGTTCCATTAAAGCAAAAACCCATATTCTATTATCTAGAATACCAACCGATCTGCTTAATAACCAGTTACTCAACTAACTAACCCACCCAATCATTAGTAGTGAAATCAATAAATAAACTGGTGAAGAGAACGAAACAAAAAGAAGGATAACAGGTACCATTTCCACTGGAAAAAAAAAAGACTGGTACTCGGCCTTCAGCAAGAAAAAGCAAAGAGATCCTTCCAAAGTGAATCATGTAGAGATGATGAAAGACTCCTGCTACAAAGTGCCCAAGACATCCGCTGAGCACCATTATGCATGTAATCGAGAAAAAACCCTCATCTCCGGCCCATCGCAAAGCGATTCCCGTAACCCTCCATTACTTTCAGTTTTTACACCTCTCAAGAATCAGTTTTGGATCAGAACGACTCCATAAGTAAAACCACCATAACCTCCTTTTCTTGATTCATCCTCAATTTAGTTTCACGGGAATCAAGAATCAGTTCAATAACTGATTTGTAACTTAGTTCATAACAGTTTGATTTACGTTGAGTTAATTACGAGAGGGATATGACACCCTCCTTCTAGTGCCATAAATTTTGACCATGTTCGACCCACCAACATTTAGGGGATCTCCTCGGTATGTAGTCCCAACTAGACCTCACATTGTTTGGTGTAGGAATCCCATCCGGTATGATGGCCTAGTTACCATTATATTAAAGATATTCCTTAGCTCTTGCTTGTCAATGCATGAGAATGGTTTACTTAATATTCAAACATCGAGGTTCTTGTGCCTGGTGAGTGCTTAGTGTAACTTGTGTCTATGTTTTTTCACTACAAAGGGAGAGGGTGAGAGTGAGTCTCAAGTTGAAAGGGAATAGTACCAACTCAGTTAGAGACACACAACACAACAAGACATGCACATCTTCCGGCAGAGTATTCCACACGGATGTGGAAGTCACAAACACAAAGTAAATAGATAGCACGTACAACACCCAACTGAGTGGCCCACACGACTGTAACGATCGTTATAACAAGTTTACAAGAATGA
Organism: Pinus taeda; assembly: GCA_000404065.3. Lineage (NCBI taxonomy): Eukaryota > Viridiplantae > Streptophyta > Pinopsida > Pinales > Pinaceae > Pinus > Pinus taeda. The sequence goes on from APFE030108708.1 coordinate 38,160, forward strand.
ATATGTCTAGTGTCTGACGGAGTAGTCCGCATGGACAAGACAACGTTAACAACTAATACAACACATTTCCAACAACATATGCACTAAAACAATCGAAATAGTTCAACTATCTTAATACAAGTTAAAGCAACATGCATTACAAGAATCCAAAGTATAGTCTTACAAACGAATACAATACATGTGTGAAAACGTGTTGCCCTGTTAACAAGATTATGAATCAAACAAAAGTTCCAAGACACATCCATACACCATACATCACTAACCCTGATAGCGGGGCATTGGATCCACTGCTTGCTCCTCAAAGAAAAGACTACAGACTCTCAAGGATATGTGGGAGCAACCAAGGTGAAAAGTCCATTGCATGTACAAATGAGGGGTACATATAGCCAATGGTGAACTTGAGTATGAGGGGTATATATAGCCAAGTGTGAACATTTGTTAAGTATGAGGTATCAAACTCAATCAAAGAGAAAAAACATGTAACAAAGAGTCCCTTTGGATATAAACCTGTGAAGGACGACAACTCTTAGGTGATAATTTGGATTGTGAAGATGAAACCTATTGGACTAATTCAGTGCAAAGTAGATAATTATGTCGTGTTAAGGTAGTTAGAATGTTGATGAGTTTAAATATTAGAAGACAATGAGAATGATGACCAATTGTTGTGAGAATACGAGGACCTAGTTATTTGTGCATAAGAGTTGAAGAAATCTATAGAAAAATTGAGGAGGTTGGTCTCGAAGAAACAAATGAAGTATGGATGTAGTAATGAGTTAAGGTGTTGTAACTTATGGAATAGAAATTTGAATAGAATATATTACATGCATAGAAGGTCCCATTGTCAATAATGTTATTAGAACCAGACCATTAATTGAACCTAGAAACTAGAACCAGACAAAATTTGAAAACAAAATTGATCAACCAAAAAATACATAAAATTCAAATTAAACCAAAAAAAAAATTAAAAATCATGTGAATCCAAACCATTATATAGAAATATTCAATTTTTCTCATATATATAGCCATGGTGCATATTGTTTAGAATAAAGAATGCCAGAGAAATAATTGACCAACAATAACAATTAACAATTAAATCATGTACACACAATTTATCTCGGAAAACCCAAACTAGGAAAAAACAAGCCACAAATATCTTCATTCCCTTACCGAAATTCGGCCAAGATCAATTGAGCCTTCACTGCTCACGTTCAGGCCATTACAAAGGAGTATTCCAAGCCTTTTTAAAGGCTTAATTACATCAAACTTTACAAGAACAAATTTGTTGGCTATGAAAACTATGGGCCCAAAAACCACCATTGTTGACTTATTGATGTCTAGATATTGTCCAAGCTAACAATGGGAGAAATTGTCCAATCAAAGTCTCAAATCAAACCATTTTTTGGAATGGAAATTCTTTTTGATATGTGGACATGATTTCCCTTAAGATGTTTTTCTCTTTGATCAAAGACTTATGAACAATTTTCTAAAATATAAACTAAAGTTATTCTAACTCTAGTAATTAACACTATTTAAGCAAATCAAAGATAAACTAATCTATCCCGATAGTAATTAAGAAGTGTATGAACGTTTGAAGGTCGTTGTTTAAAAGAGAAGTAGTTCGCCTATGCAAACAATGTTTATGCAACTCACCTATAAGTCGCACTATAAGTCACACCATTCACATAAACAATTAGGTGGATGAGATGAAAAACACAATACTCATACATTAATTATTCATTAAATCAACTAAAAGATGGTATGAAAAAGAGCTATTAATTAACAATAGTGTAATGATAGTCTTATTTATGATAGTCTTATTCATAAATAATAAAGATAAATTGATAAAGCAAACAAATGTGATTTCAATCAACAATACCAAAAGGCATATGTAAATATCAATACCACATATGCATGTGTACGAAAGAACAAAATCACAAGTGGCTCTTTGATTGTTCAAAAATAGAGTTTAAATAACAATGCCAACTATTTTTCAAAAAAAAATGAGAACCCCTCTATTTTCTACGTGTCTCCATTAAATAGATTACAAAATAACTTAATAACAAAAGAGTGTTTCTATTTATTTTGAAAGTAGTGTAAACTAAAATATAAAGTCAAACTATAATAATGGAATTTTTAATCATGGAGATTTGATTCCTTCAATATTTTCCATGTAAACCCTCCACTGTTTATTAATATTTATGTCTTTAATATTAATGATGGAGGATAAGTTTCTATGTTAATTTTATAGTCATATATTTTCCTATAATGGTGGGGAGCTCAGCGTGTACTCTTGAGAAAGCATATTTTAGGATTTTATTGTAGCTTTATGGATGTATGAGAAATTGATTGACAAATTCAATGTTGGAATTTTCCAACTCATTGATCAAATTCTTAGTATCTTTCCTTCGCTTATGTACATTTGAAATGCATGTATCTCCTTTAATTGATTCACCTAATAATTGAGCACCATGCATATCAAAGTTAATGATAAAGTCCATATCCCCATCCATTAACACAGATCAATCTCAGTTCGAGACCATTTTCCATTCCTTTCCTAGAAATCTAAGGCTATTATGGTTTTCAACTAGTCACCTTATGTGATCTTAACAAGATACCCGATAGCTAGCTTATTCTTGCGCTGCCATGAAAGTAATTGCTTGAAGCTATTCTACACCTGTGTGTGCTCAATCAATTTCTCAGAGATGGATTGAGAAAAGTTATTTAATAAAATCTATTGAACTTGAATTAGATTCAAATTCTGACAAAACTCTTATTGAGCTAATTTAAATTGTTTATTAGCCTTCATTGTTGCTTCTTTAAAATTTTTGATATCAACGCTACCCATTTGAATTTTGTTAACCTATAGCTTTAACTTCTCAATTTGATCATCCTTTTCTATAATGGTGGCAATGGAAACTTGTTGGAATTTCTCCATTTTAGATTTCAATTCTTTCTCTAAATATTCCATTTGTTTTTTATATTACTATTGTAATTCAATAGTTCTTTGATGTAATTATTCTTAAAATTGTGATCTTTTTTGGCCTAAAAGCTTTCCAAGTTCAACGATCTTATTTTCGTTTTGTCTTAATGTCTATGTCAAATTATTAATAGACCAAATATTCGCTAAAGGAAACCCATCCAGTGAGTCAACAAATTCTTTTGCAAATTGTTCATCAATATATTTGGAGGCATCCCAAACAATTGCTTGTTGAACAAAATGTTCATTTCTTTGATCAACCCTTTTCATTTTAGATTTGACTTTAATAATCAATCTCTTTTTGGTGCTAAAGAAGTAGTCATGAGAAGGTATATACTCTTTTTCTATGGGTGAAAAGGAATCAACATGAATTACAGTTGGGGATGAAACCCCGGGAAACAGAAACAAGATTTTTTGAAATTACTCTCAGGATAACAATTCTTGTTGGTTCTTCGTGCTTTGAAATATGAGCATTCCTTGAAGGAATATTAATTTCTAGACTAAGGTTTGGTTCAATCAGTGAAATTTTCTCGATTTGAGAATTTTTGCCTTCAAGTTGTTTTCAAGATTCCCCTCAACTATGTTTATCTTGAATGGGCACGATATGAATGTGTGCCTCATTTTGGGCTTGAAAAACTTGAACATTTTCCAATTGGGTTTTCTCATATAAATCCCATTATTTATGTAACCTTGAATCCTTAAAAAGTTTCTCAGTCTATAATGTTATCTTCTCCATTAGAAACTTTTCAACAATAATTTTCACCATTAATGTTGGATAAGTTGGCAGTTGATTTGTTTGCACTCTCTTTGCTTTAACATTCTGACTATTATGTTCAATAACGTGAGATTGATGGAGTGCTTCTATTTCATTTGAAGTTAAATATCTATCTGTTATTTATGCATGTGTACAAACAAAAATTGAAGGTGAACCACTGGATGCTTCCTCACTTTGTACATTGTCGTCTAAGTGGAAGCATGGTCTTATTGATGATCTAAAATGTCCCCATCAACATGTGAGAGAGACCATCTAGTCAGAGCCCCAACTAAGCTCTTATTTGTTTGATGTAGTGGTTATGACTGGTTCAATCGGTCCAGTTACCCCCTCTCTCTCCCTCTTGGCTTATAATATATCTATTATTTACCAATAGAAAGAGAGAAATCAGATCTTCCCTCTTGTTATGCACATGCAAGCACAAAAATCCTTAATCTGACTTTATGACTCAACTAAGCTACAACTAAGGTTTACCCCTGTGTGAGGGGACTTCTATCTAAATGTAGACTTAAATCTAAATGCATATCTACTGGAATATGCAAGTAGAAACTAATCCTATCTCGAATTGGAAAATGACAGCCTTCTCTCAATTTGAGAGCAGATGAACTAACTAATCAGGGGAAGAGGATTGTTTATATAATGATTAAATTCATTATATGTTTTTCATTAATTAAAGATTTAGTTCATTCAATTAATGAAAGAGAAAACAAAATGGGAATGTATCTAAACAATAAATAGTTTCTGCTTAGTACATTCTACTTCAATGAATTCATATTACTTCTAATTATTTTCTACCCCTCGGAGATAGCTCTTATAGAAATTCAGTAGCATAAAACAATCGAAACAACAATAATGCTCAATATCAAAATGCAATACACTATTTAGAATAAGAATTAAAATCAATTGTAGAAATTCTCGTAACAAAGTGATTAATTTACATCTTAGGCGATAATGCACATGAAATGAAAATTAATTAAAATCATACCAAAATCTCGTTACAAAAATAGTCCTTGAACAACTTCATTTCCTTGAGAAAATTTGTCTACAAAAGTGTAAATCAACTCTTCTTTACATAGCCAAAATGCTCTCTCTCTCTGCAACTCAACTCTTTGTTCATTACAAAAGTGCAGATGTCCAACAATAAAAATTACAAAGATTCCCCTAAAAACCTCAGGTTTGAAGTATTCCCCTCACCCTACAACTACTAACCCCTTACAATAGTGCTTCAGAATTCCTAGTAAGAGGAACCCCTTTCTTCTTCTCAAACCTGATATTTATTAATTTACAAGAATCTCCAAAATAGAGAGTTATTTGGAGAAGTTTTTCAGATCCTCATTTATAGTTGTAATTCCTCCATCTTCTACATTGTTGTCCCCTTAACATTGCTCCAAAGTGCCTCTGATATGAACTTCTCCAACTGATCTCCTGCTACAAACCAATAAAAAATTAAATTAAATTGCACATTAAAATCAAAATTACAAAATTGGGAAAACCAACTCTGAATCAAAATCCAATAAAAATAAATAAAATAAAATAAATTTAAGCTTCTCATTAATCTCCATAAACATTGTTTTGGTCAAATATGATAGAATCAAATGGATCCACAACAACTGAATCTTCAAGCAAATGAAAATGCAAAAACAAAGCTCAGAAAATTAGTTTTGATTGCAAACTTGAAGCTTAATTTTCTGCTAAATTTTAGGCACAGTTAATTACCAAATATGGTCATGAAACAACTTCAAAAATATTCTCCATGATTTGTTGGAATATTAATTCCTATTTGTCCCAGTTATAACTTTCTATGTAAAGAGTTTGTTCCTATTCTATTGGAGTGGTTTCCTTAGTTTGCTGTGTGGTTGAGATATTCTCTCAACCAACAGATTGTGTGTCCAAGATAGTTTCCCTATCTTGAGACAACACTTCTTGTATATATGTAATCTCATATTGGATTAATTAGATACAGATTCCTTTATGAAAGCTTAACATGGTATCAAAGCCACTGAGGGCCTGGCCCCTCCTAGGCTTGGCCCATCCTCGACTGAGGAATCTTGGCCCCTCCTGGGCTGAGGAAAATAAAAGAATGTACTTGTATTGCTTTAGTATTTTGGTTTATCCATCATAATTCAATCATAATGGTAACAACAGATCCATGTTGACGAGATTGGTCGTGACCTGGAGAACCTGGTCTTACGATTTTGTTACTCGATCTAGAGCTGATGATTCACGTCTTCTTCCAAGACGAGGCAAACGGGCCAGATTTTGATGGAGTGATTAGTTTTTCAACTTGGTTTTTAGTTACATACCCAAAAATTGAAAATTGATCCGATTGGATTGCTGTAGTCATCTAGTCGAATACCTTAAATCCTTTGGATTTTCTGTTGACAATGATCTCTGATGTCTGGCATTTACAACGAAAGGATTTAGGCTCTGGCGGAAGGGAGGCCATGGACGGATCCTCCAGTAGTGAAAGAGACTACTGGAAGGTCTCTGTCAGGATATGTGAAAGATTCCCACTTGACAAGTGGAATCCATGGGAGATATTCCGGCTCTGGCTCTGGGTGGCAAGAATCGGTTGGATGGGACAATTGGGACAGGGAAGAAAAATCAAGAGGAGGAGGAGGTAGCGATAATATGAGGAGAAATCAATATGTTGGGAACTTTTGAGACAAAAGCGGTGTCGGTGGTGGAGGTCCGGCCTGATCTCGATCTTCAGACAATATTTACATCAGATCAAAATTGGAGGCCTTTGCGGCAAATAAAGAGGACTTCTTTGCTAGGAAGCAGGCAAAAAATGCGAGTAGGCTTGTCGAGTTACCTCCATCTCAAGGTGGAAAATATGTGGGCTTTGGATCTACTATCATTCGGCCTCCTCCGTCCACGATTGCACGTCATTAGCATATTTCTCTATTATTTTATCAAGTCCTCTTCAGCGCAATATCAAATTTCATCGCCATGGGGAGATCGCATTTTGATTTTGGCAACCTAGTCAGTTGTTCGAACAGCACAAGTTCCCATCTGTTTGTTGATAGAAACTATCATTGTTTGGGCCCTTTTAGAATCTTCAATATTCAAGAGAAGCAGAGCCAGAGAAGGAAAGCGGAGGATTCCTTTCTCTCACTCTCTCTATTTTGCAGTGACAGGATCCGACTGTTTGGGCCTGTATGTTGGATACCCAGATGGAAATTGGGTTGTTGATCACATGACCTTAGTTTAAGACCCACTTGTCCATTTCAACCTCAACTTTTTGTTCTATGTGTGGAGTCTGACTGAACACCCAAGAACTCTGCATTGGCCATGCGACCTGGATCGGCTGACGGCGGAGCGCTGACTTTGGTACATTCATCTAAGTGGAAAGCTAACTCTGTTGTGACTGTTTTTCAAATAGTGATCTAAAGTCATGTTGGGCAGAGATAGAGAAATTTGATCAATTATTAATCTGAAAGTTTATTTTTTATTTCTTGGAGTCGTGATAAATTTATTGTGCCTTATTGAGCCTAGCTAACTCAATTTAGGTAAAGTTATTTTGTTAGAATTCGCGACTCTAACAAATGACGACAGGTTAAGCATGGAGTTCCAAGATTTAATTGACAAAGAAAAAGATGCCCAAGATGTGAAACGAGCAGCAACAACGATTAAACGATGATGGACAATGAGGTGAAAGTGTGAGTTTGTTTGTGTTTGTGGAATAGACTCTATTATGTTGTAATGTGAATCACAGTTGTAATGTAAGCAAGTCTATGATGTTTTGCAGTGGTCTTTGTAATGTATGTACTTGGTAACTCCAAGAGTTGGAGTTGTGTTATAAGCCTTGTAAGGCATGTGTAAGCCCATATAGTTCATGGTAATCTAAAAACCACTTTGTATTTGCAGTGTTGGTTTGTGGTAAGCCAGAAACCACATGTAAGAGTGAAGTGGGACATAGATTCCTGTTGGCATGGTTTAGGGTTAGCTGAGAAAACCCTTGGCCTGGTTGAGTCGGGTCTTTGGTGAGCCTTAGTGGTTGGAGTGCGCTAGTGGCAGGTTTGTAGCCCAGAGTGGTTGGAGTGCCCTAGTGGTAGGTTTGTGGCCCAGAGTGCCTAGACTGCCTTAGTGGTAGATTTGTGGCCCAGAGCATTTGTGGTGAGCCTTTGTGGCTGTGTTGAGCCTTCGTGGCTGAGTTGAGCCTTGGTGGTTGTGTTTAGCCTTGGTGATATGGTTGAGGGTGATCCGATAAAACCCAGAGCATGGTTACGGGTAATCTAATAAAACCCATGATGGTATTGGAGGCGGATTTACAGGTACAAGTACATTTATGCAGTTATAATGGTTGAGAGAACCATGTATGCGAAGGACATCTTACAAGACTGACAGTTGCAATGGTTGGCACCCATTCATTCTAGTGGATGGTTGCTCCTTTATATGGACATCAACATATTCTTTTATGTTTGACCATAACTAGACTTTGCAAATTGATATTGAGACAAGTACTCATTAAGGAGGTGTGTTGGAATATTAATTCCTACTTGTCTCAGTTATAACTTTCTATGTAAAGAGTTTATTCCTATTCTATAGGAGTGGTTTCCCTAGCTTGGTGTGTGGTTGAGATATTCTCTCAACCAACAAATTGTGTGTCCAAGATAGTTTCCCTATCTTGAGACAACACTTCATGTATATATGTAATCGCATATTTGATTAATTAGATACAGATTCCTTTATGAAATCTTAACATAATTTTATCTTTCTAATGAGCCATAATGGATGTCATTTAGCCGAGTAAAATTCAACTTACGAACCTCTAAAATTAATATGTAAAAACTATTATAATTTTGGAAATACGTGAACTAGAATTAAAAATTCTAATTAAAAAATCCCAATCTAAACTAAATTATTAATTATTAATTAACATATATATATTACAATTAAAAAAACTTACATTAATTACGATTATTAAAATATCACAAATTATTAATACACAAATTATAATTAAAACTAATTTATAATTATAAAATTAATATTAACCATTAAATTTTAAAATTAATTAAAATTATTTTTAATTAAAATGTATTAAAAAAAATGTTACAGTGGCTTTTGGCTCATTTGAATGAACCGAGAATATCAGGAAAAGGGAAGGGCTTTTATAAGATATAAGGAGGCATCTCAGTCAGGGGTCTCAGAGGAATAAGGAGCTCGGGGATGAATTCAAAGAGTTACGAGAAGGGGAAGCCAAGCGAGTGAGGTCCACGTGGGAGAGATTTTTTTCTTTTATATAAATTATAATTATTTTTAATATAAGTTGTTTACAGAACTATAACCACTTTTAATGAGTAATATCGGGATTTTGGAATAAAGAGTCTAAGGTTTTTAAAATTAAGTTACGAGATCGTTGGGACTGAGATTATTAAAAATAATTTTAATTAAAAAATTTAAAAAATAAATTTAAATAAATTAGGGTTTAATTTATTAAAAAAAATAATTAATTTAACTAAAATTATCTTAATTAATTTAAGTTAACTAATTAATATTAATTAATTTAAATTTATATATATATATAAATAAAATAAATTGCATTTTGTATATTTTTTAAGTTCAGATAGTAAAAATCACCAAATTTCAGATAAACAACATTTACAAATCTTGAGTCCAAATGAGATGAAACAAGAACCGATAGAAAGAAAAATTGAATGCAATGATGCAATCATAATATAAATCCGAAGAAAACAAAAATCTCACAAAATTGTTACACACTTAACCAAATGAAAAAATTAAAGGACGATATAACCAAAATTCATGTAGAGGATCCCCATTAATATTATGAGTATTAATACATTAAAAATGGTGGGTTGTGATTTCACCACAACAATGGAGACACACCGGGAAACGAGATATCTCTGGTTAAAAGATGATGAGCTTCACTTTACCCAAACGTTAAAATTGAGGACTTGTATTAAACCGACAATAAAATGTTTTCCATGGTTCCCACATTAGTGATTCAAGCAATATAAGTTCAAAAAGATAAGTATTCAAAGAAGACTGAGTCTAAAGTCATGAATCCAAATTTTGGGGAATATTTAATATTTAAGATTACCTTGTATGAGTAATAGAAGAAGGTACATATGGGAAGTTTTTGATAAAGTATATATCCATCGATATGAATGGTCTCTGACATTGCTTCGTTGCTAAAGAGCCTGGACAGTTCCCCGATAAAGTTGTCCTTAATACCATATAAGCATGGCCTCACTGCGAGCGAGCGTCCATAGGCCCGACGAGTTTGCTTGTATTTCCCATGTTTCCCATTTTGATCACTCTTTTGATAAGCACATTTGCGAGCTATGTTTATGATGTAGCTGAGTGAAAGGGGTGGGATGGTAATATAAACTTAAGCAAATAGATATAATAATTCCATAATGTTGTCTCTCTATTCTTTCCCTGCGACTATTTATTCAAAGGATTTTATAAAGTGGAGGAATGAGAGTGATCCATTGAGTTAAACTCAAGGTCAGTTCTTTCCTTGAAAAGATGGACTACATTACTTGGAAATGATGCATGTTCTTCCATGGAAAAGATTTAAGGTAAGAGAGCTTTAGAATTCCATAAATATATCCCTTTACGGTAAATGAAACCCATTGAAAATGATACAGTACAAATTTCTCATGTATGGCAACCACTATTAGGTGAGAAAAAACCCTTCCAAATAAATTTTGGTGGTATCAACATAACCAAACTATAACTACTAAAATAAATAAATCCAAACTGTAGCTAAAGAAGAAATCATCAAACTCAAAAAATGTCAAACAAGAAAGGAAAAACAGAGAGAAAAGCGCAAATTAAAAGACAACCCCAACAAGACCAATTACAAAGATGTCTCAACAAAAGAGTAAAATAAGACAAGCATGTGTGTGTTTGTCTTATGTTGAGATTTTAATAAATTTGATCTTGTTCAGTTATAAACAATTAGACTCTCAAACCGTAAAGTGAAAATCAGTCATAAGGTAAAATTAACCTAAAAGAGAAGCTTCTACCTTTTACAAATTTTTAGTTTCAAAACAAAGCCTGCATGAGAATACCTTAACAATTTTCTAATAAAAACAATGTTTTTGAAACAAATTGAAGGTTCAGGGACTCCTCAATTTCGCTGATTTGATGAACATCATTTCTGCTCTTCCAAAATTTCGAAAGCAAGCAACAAGGAGAATGAGTTCCAAATTTGAGTTGGTATAGGTGTAAAATAATTCTTAGAGACCTGCAAAACAGAGGTTAAGATCAACAAAACTAAAATAAAATTGAAACAAAAAGCATAAAGAAATGGAAAAAGATGAAAATGGGAATATGAGACTTACCATTTGAAGAATTCAGTTTAATTTTACATGAGAAATAACATTTTTTTCCAACAAAAGATAATCTCTTGTTTTAATTGGAATTAAAATTATGAAGAATTTATATTCTATGAAGTTCTCATTAACCCAAACTCATCACTTATTAAATCTAAACAAAAGAGAGTAGTAAAGCTAAGAAAACAAATGATTCATGTTCAAGGAAAATAAAATTAATAAAAAATGAAAATGAAAATGTGTTTCTCTATGAATTGAAATGGCAATTGTTCTATTTGTATTTCAGATTTCATATCAACTCCAATGTTTTCATAAAATATCATAACTCACGACAAAGTCCCAACCTATGTAGCACCTACGTGTATATGGAGAGGATTTAAATTTTTTGCAGGATAATTATGGAGCAGTATATCAAAAATAAGAAAACCACAAGAGAATTCAAACATAAATTTACCATGATCCATTGCCTTTGCGTGTTCTGAATTTTCTTACCAATTTGTCATGTTAACATAATGAATGCTTTGAAATGACAATTACATAGTTAAACTCGACAAACAATATGAAGTGATAAAAAATATGAACATTCACATTAGCTAAGCATGCAGGTATCCAAGTGAAAGGAAATAAGTGGAGCCGAAATCTCATAAATATGAACAAGGTGAAAATGATGTCAGTCGAAGGTCGGGTTCTCAAAAAGACTTCAGAATTAGATTTAAATCACATTTGAGAGATTCTGAGGTTCTGAGATTGCGAGAAGATTTCAGGATTAAAGAAAAATGCACTTAAATAACAGTCATGGCTCTAGGTTGAGGAATGCATACACAACCATAGAAATCCATATGCACACACCATGTAGAATGGATATCCCAAAATTCACTTAGTCATCCCGAGGAATGAAAGCTTGGGTTTGATGAAATTATAATTGAAAATGCATCCAAGCTCTCAAATACCAGGGTAACATGGAAGTCAAAGTTAAATAAATTATAAGATATAAAGATAATAAGGGAGGACTCTGTGTGAACATAGTGATAGGTCTGAATGTCAAGTAATGAATGAGTTGAACAAAGGCCTACGAGATTACATTGATATGATATCTCACTAGTCTAAGATATTAAGAAGATTAGTATACGAGGAAATAGGAATCTCGGAAGGAAATCTCGTATTGTATTTAAAATAAGCTTCTAAGATTCAAAGAATATGAGATATGGATAAAATCTCATAAACCATTTTGTAATTTAAATTCAGTCATGAGACTCCGAGGTCACGAAGTCTAAGAAAAGACAGTGAAGTGGGGGGCATTTTCTTAATCAAAAATTTTATTGATAAAATAGGAAAAATGAGCATGGCAATCAAGAATAAAAGAAGGCCACTTGGATCTTGGGCTAAAAATATCAGAGCATATTTTAAAATTCTTCTGATAAAATGTGTTTTTGAGGTTCCGAGGTATTGAGTTCTCGAATGATAAATCTAGGAAAATATTTTAAAATACTTTTGATATAATATAGACCCGAGATTTGGATAAGCCTGAAGGTCTAAAGTCTCAAGGGAAAGACTCAGAAAGGTTATTCTCTTTAAAAATGAACGAAAAGAAGAGGACTGAGATTCCAAGATTTGCAAGGAAGAGGCTCTGAAACATTTTGGGAGAAAGAAATGTTACTAAAGTGGACATATGATGAACGAGTGCATTGCAAAGGTTCGACTCAACTTGGCAAAATATAAAATTTGGAACAAACAGAGGTAAAATCATGGACATATTACTTTTACGACTTGTTGCGAGATTTGTGCAATTTTCCTTTGCTTATGGGCCTTATTAACATTTAAAATGCGAGAAGCAAATCTAAACAAGAAAGAGTCCAACATTCAATTTCAACTACATAAAGGAGAAATGAAAAATGATTATTGATTCATCTCGTAATTTTGCGAAGAAAATAAATGTAAAGAGAAGCACCAATACAGAGCATAAAAATCAAAAGTATTTCTGATGAGAAAGAAGATACTCCCATGAACATGTTTGTGACTTTAGATATGCTAGATACTTGCTTATTTCTAAAGCTAATTAAATTTGCTAGTAAAAATCAAGTCTCCAAATCAAGCCAATGAAGACCTGCAAAATAAGTACAAATGAGAAATAAAGAGTATGAATAAATGAGAAAACAAGTGTTAAAAGGAAAACAATGGATGAGAATGAACATGTATATGCATACTTGGAAGAATCTGATTATAAATTTACCTTGTAGATCTCAACATTCTCCAACGTATTATCTTCGATTTTGCATAGTTCAAATCATCTCCTTATTCAATCTAAATTAAATACTTAGTAATGAGAAATTTGCATCTGCTTCACATTTAAATTGAGGGAAAAAAGTGGTAAAAGTGACCATATAGAAATGCTTGTAAATTTGGAAAATTGATATGCTCAATTGTAATGATTCTTTGAAATTTCATCATTCATGATTTTGTTTGAGAAAAGTAATTTCAACCTTATGATGAAACTTTGTGAAGAAGGATAATCAAGAGCATCACACGTGTGTTTGATCCAAAGCGCTCTAAGCCACTTTTTGCTAAAAATGAAATGAATGATAGGGGAAATATTTGGGCCCATTACTTGTTTATAAAGATATACAATATTGAAACAAATACAAAGAAAGAGAAATCTAAGTAAACTAATTCTATTCATAATCTAGTTGCATGAGGGAAAATATGACTAGGTATAGTCATACTTCCAGTGAAGCCACTCTCTCAATTTTCTTTTTGCACATATAAAAATATTAAAAATTAGAAACATAAAAAAAATTGCAGCAAGATTATCAAAAGAAAAATTCAGCCTACTATGTACATCTAACAAGTTCAGCAAAATAAATTTATTTACAAAATTCTTAACTTGAAATTCTTCCAACCATATGCCCACAGGATCATAAAAATCAAGATGTGATTCTATCAATATTTCGAAGAAATTCACAGGAAGAGGAAATAACAGGCCTGGATTGAATGATATACCTCTAAATGTGGTAGCCTACTGTAAACTAGCAATATTATGTACAAAAGAAAGATCAGAAATCTTCTTGAGAATTGGAGCTCCCGAACATTTTCCAAAAGAATCAACAAGGTGTGGATGGGAATAAAGAAGATTTCTAAAAAAATTACATTGCTGGCCAAACTGTAAAGATGCACTTTCAAATGCTAAAACTTGAATAGAATTATTTTCAAAGCAAGAAATGAATTGGTCTGAGATGAACATTAGATAAGATTGAAAAATTAAAAATTTTTGACGCTCATGCTCATGACCTTGGAATTTATCATCATGCATACTTATCAACGCATTTGATGAGTGTTTAGAATCATAATATTCAAAGTGCCAGTGTAGTGTTTTCAAAAATTGAAAAATGAAATTTGAAGGAAAAATAAACTCAAACCGAGAAAAATGAAGATGAAGCAGATTCAAATTTACATTAATGTTACAAATAATGGTACAACACAACTAAGATTCATTTGCAAAAAAATTATTTCTCACAAGTATTGACAAAAAATATGAAATTAAAATTATTGTTAACATTCATTTGTGGGAATGAGAAGATTTCAAGCTTATGGTCCAAAAATTTACTTCATAGTATGAATAAAAAATTGGGATAGGTTCTTGAATGCTAAAATTACTATGATGATTGAATGTTTGAAAATGAGAATGGACTGAAATAATTTCTTGATGAATGTTCTTTTCATCTTCAAAAGTAGATTTGCTTAAGGAATTGAGAATATGAGAGGCAGACAAAACCATTTCTGAAGAGAAATTAGGCCGAGTATTTTCATTCTTCAAGTCATCATCATAAATAATTTCATTAATGTTCCTTTCCTCTAAATAAGATAAATCAATACCAAGCATGTAATTAAATTCCAAATTAAGAAAATCTTCAGGATAATTGAAAATATTATTGATTGAATTTCTCTACCCATATTATAAGTAGAAAATAATTTATTATTAATGAGAGCTACTTTGTTTTCTAAAATTTAATATGTGTTCACATGGATTGTTCATTAATTGTCAATTAAATTATTGTTACTAAAAATATCGAGATAGAGACAAAAATATGAGATATATACCTGAAAGTTTCTCTATGTACAAAAGATTGCTCATTTTTCAAAATAGATTTTTCCACATTTGTACCATTGCAGAATTCAGATTGTTGATCAATGTCTTGAAAAAAATCAGACTTACCATATGTTTGATTGATCTATAAATTGTTGCTAGGTTACTCCTTAACTTGAGATTTATTACCAACATAAGAAGATTCTAAATTAATTGTAACCGTTTGTATATTGTTACCATTCTCTAGTTGATTTCTTTGTTGATGAATTATTTGTTGTTAAATTAATTGTTTTCGATTGTTGCTAGTGTATTCTACATCTTGTTGATTTTCCATTTCATTAGATATATCAACATTATTTAAATTCAGAACATATCTGAAATCAACATCATTTATTTGAGCAACAACAACCTCTGGTTGAGATTGATGATTAGCAGTAGCTGCAATTTTAATTTGTGGAAGATTTACATTATCATTTTCAACAATTGATTCTTCATTGGTAGTACATATGTATTTTGGTTCTTAATAAAAAATAGAAATACGAGGAATAGATATTAAATGTTTGAACCATCTTATTAGTTGAAATTCAGGAGGTAAATCTTTGGAATGAAATTGTAAACAAATTAATTTGAATTTAATTAGGAAATCATCCAATGACTCACCTTCCATCCTACACAATTCTTCCAATTGGTCACAAACCTCTTCGTAGTCATATTCCTAAAAAGTGTAAAGGAAAAATATTTGAAAATTCATCCCAACTATGTACATAGGAAACTAGTAAGGATTGATACTAGTCTCTAGCTTGACATGTCAGTGTAAGAGTGAAGATCCTGCAAATAACACCTTCATCAATATCGAAATTATTACAATTTAAAATAAATTGAAGGAGATGATCAAAAGCAGAAGTCTTACCATTGAATTGATCTTAGACAGAGTCTCAACTACCTTTATTGGAGCAGAAGTTGTTGGAAGCCTGGTAAAGCAACTCCAAGGTGATCTTTTAAATGGAGCCATAGTAATAGGATAATATTTCAAAGCACAAATTATTCAAAGACACAATTTACTATAGCCCTCCTAGGGACAAAATTATTGATGGTATAAAATGACCTCATCAACATGTGAGAGAGACCACCCAGTCAAAGGCCCAACTAAGCTCTTATATGTTTGATGTAGTGGTTGTGATTGGTTAAATTCGGTCCAGTTGCCCCCTCTATGTCCCTGTTGGCTTATAACATATCTATTATTTACAAATAGAAAGAGAGAAGTCATATTTGCCCTCTTGTTGTGCACATACAAGCAAAAAAATCCTTAAGTTGGCTTTATGGCTTAGCTAAGATGCAATCAAGGTTTTCCCTTGCATGAGGGGAGTTCTATCTAAATGCAAACTTAAATCTAAATGCATATATACTCTAATATGCAAGTAAAAATGAATCCTACCTCAAATTGGAAAATGATAACCTTCTCTCAATTTGAGAGCAAATGAACTAACTAATAATGGGAAGATGATGTTTATATAGTGATTGAATCCATTATATGTTTTTTATTAATTAAAGAAGTAGTTCATTCAATTAATGAAAGAGAAAACCAAATGGGAATGTATTTAAACAATAAATAGTTACTTCTCGATACAGTGATATTTCAATGAATTCGTATGAATTATAATTTTTTTATGCTCCTCAGAGATAGCTCTCATAGAACTTCAATAGTATAAAACAATTGATACGACAATAGTGCTCAATATCAGAATGCAATACACTATTTAGAACAAGAATTAAAATCAATTGTAAAAATTATAATAACAAAGTGATTAATTTACATCCCAGACAATAGTGCACATGAAATAAAAATTAATTAAAATCATACCAAAATCTCGTTACAAAAATTTGCAATCCTTGAAAAGCTTCAGCTCCTTGAGAAAATTTGTCTACAAAAGTGTAAAACAACTCTTTTTTACATAGCTAAAATGCTTTATCTCTTTGCAACTCAACTCTTTGTTCATTACAAAAGTGCAGATGTCCAACAAGAAAAATCTCAGAGATTCCACTAAACACCTTAGATCTAAAGTATTCCCCTCACCCTACAACTATAAACTCCTTACAATAGTGCTTCATAATTCCTAGTTGCAGAGAAGAGTAACCCCTTTTTCTCAAATCTGATATTTATTCATTTACAAGAATCTCCAAAATGGAGTTTTGTTGGGAGAAATTTTTTATATCCTCATTTAGAGTTGCAAATTCTCCATCTTCTACCTTGTCGTCCCCTTAACATTGCTCCAAAGTGCCTTTTGGCCAGTGGAATTTTGTTCCTAGGATTATACTCTTTGGCTATGGGAAGATGGATGATGAGTCAGAATTGCGTTGAAGAGTTGCCGCTGAAGGCGTTGTGACCTCCCCCCCTACGGAGGGTGTGAACCCAGACCCGATGGAGGCACTTTGTGCCACAGCCACCCCTATTGAGCTCTTCCTATCAGAATTTTGATCTATGTTTGATTCGTGCATAAACCTCACCTGAATTTGCACGGTCCTTGTTATCACTCTGTAATTTTCGAGGTTGCAAAAGAAAATCACAGAGGTAACTACCAACCACTTGGGAAGTTGGGATCTAGCCCCTACCATCTTCAGAGAAGGTTATCTTTGTCAAATTTAACTTTGTTTTGATTAAGGATTTTAGGCTAGTTATTAAGGTGCTTACTTGGTTGTTTTAAATGAGGGTTTGGTTAATAAATTGGTTAGATCACCATTGGGCTATGGAGTCATCTGTTTAATCATGGATCTAAAACAACTTTTTAAGGGAAGTGTTCACAAGGCAAGGTAGCCCAACTGTTGGATTCTTTAAACTGAATGAGATGGAAAGAAGAAAAGAAAATATTGGATCAAGTAAAAGAGCAGTGAATGATTCCTTTACTTAATATCAGCTGAGGAACATTAAGAATTGTTAACACTGAGTACAAAGTGCTGAGAAACAAATTTTGTACTTATACTTTATGTTTAACAATTAAGAATAAGAAAACATAAGCATGGAATATATAGAAAATGAACAATGGATAGTAGATGCACTTCACCAAACAATTGAATGCAAGAATCTTGTGATTAGCTTCCTTTATTATTGAAACGTTCCATTAATATTCCAGAAACTACAATAGCTATTCGTTTGAGTACAAAACAATAATAATCCACAATTACCAACCCATTCTCATTCAAAATGAGGGGTATTTATAAAAATATTTACAAAAAATCCTGTCATAATTGAACATGATATATTTAAGGAGTTCCTAAACAGAATCTATCTAATTGTTACAATAATTTAGGAAAATTGAAACTGCTTAAGTGTTGGCACTGTCTTTTGTGGACTAAACATTTAGCCCTTCTAATCATGTTGTGATGTTGACACTGAGATGTACAAGAAGTATATTTATTACCCCAGTAAATCAAACAACTCCTCCCATCTTTCTTCACTTGGGATAGATACTTGTAACATTTTTTTGTAAACTTCATCTACCTCAGTATATTTGGCAAAGGTAGGTTTGGTGAGGAAAATGTGTTTCACCTCATGCTGAATCTCCAGATTTACCTGTAAAAGTTCCCTCTATCGATGCAAATTTTGCAGTGTCTTTAGACTTCTCTAACAATTTTTGGTTATAATCTGACAGAGTTATTAATTTGTCATTTAAAACTAGTAGTCTGGAATTCCCTTGCTCTGTAGTGTTTCAAATTTGTTGAGAAACCTATGAACACCAATCTGTAGTACCTAGGACTTCACTTCAAGCTACTACATATGATTCCTTTTGACCAAAACTTTCTTAACTTCCAAAATTGTCTTTGTTCTCTCCTCAATTTGTAATTCTTCCAACTCATATTTATTCTTTGAATTGAGGAATTTCATAATATCATTTGCTTCTTTCGGCCTATCACCTAATTCATTCTTAGTCTCTACAATGGCTTCCATTCACTTTTGAGTTAGTTCCTTCTTTTAAAAAATGATTTGAATGCTAGGCCACATCTCATTTATTGATTATTGATTGTCCTTCTATATTCTTTCTTTGGCTTCACCCAAAGTCTTTCCAATCTGATTCTCCTGCTCTAATCTTTGTAACTTGATAATCAATAAATTTGACTTATGCACTTATGCTATTAGAGAATCATGTGATTTGCGTTTTTTTTCTCATAGAAGTTGTACATGTTCTCTCAGACTTTCAATCTCCCTATCTCTTAATGTCATGTCCTCCATAGCTCTAACCATATTTTTTTATGCATCTGTGGATCCAGTTGTAGGGATAGTTGATGAAGATGTTGTAGCTGGCATTGAGACTGTAAGGGGTAGAGCCTCCAAAGGTTGTGTTTCCCCAGCTGCATTCTACTCCTTTTCCTTGATCAGTTTATCCATCTCTGCCTCCATCTATTTAATCTGTGCAGTATGTTCCACCAATAGCTTCAACATTTCCTCTTTTTGTATCCTTGTTTCTCCTAATTCCTTTACTTAATGATCTTTAGTGGCAATCAGCTTCAATTTCTTTCTCAGGGATACTATATCAGCATTTTTCTTCTTAATAATCTCTTTAATGGCCTCTGAATTACTCGGATAGAATCTTTCTTTAATCACCATCTCCTCTAAATACTTAATTCTATTATCTTTGGCCAGAGAGGAATTTTTTTTCAATTTGAGCTATGATTGAACATTGTTCAAAGATAGCTGCATCTTGGAAGTAGTAATGACAGTATGTATAAAAGTTGAATACACCATCTCTCCTGCTTTCCTATGAATGTCTATCGGATCTAAAGGATGGACATATTTTGCCTCAAATTCGAAGGTGGTTTGCTTGAAATCAGCTGCTAATTTAGGTTGAGGTACTTGAGCTTGCAAGAATGCCATATGCATTCTCCCTTTCTCTGTATCATAGGCTGTAATGACCCTGTATTGAATTGAGGAACACTACTTCTTGAGTTGAGTATAAATTTTGTCATGGAGGGATTCATTTCTCTCTTTGATTTCTTTGTACCTTTGAAATATGTCCAGCTACCTCTGTTCCACAAATGACCCTGTTATATGAGGTGTTGTGGTTGGATTCTCTTTATTGGTTGAGGATGATGGAGAATCAATAGTACTACTACCAAATTGTAAAGTATGAGGGAGAGTGACTACAATAGCACCCTATGTTTCCTTCTCTGGTGTAAAATCTACCCTGGAGCTTATCTTTTCTTTATTTGAGTAAATATTGAACTTCTTCGCTAAGACTTTTGTTACTGGAGAAGAATCATCTTCTCTTTGCCTTTTTTCTGTTTTCTCATCAGGGATAGGAGTCTCTGAAGTAGTTCTGGACAACAACTTCTCCTCAGCCTCCTGCAATGTGTTCTCTTTCCAATCCTGTTGATTCATACATTGTTCAATCTCTGGTCTTTGGGTATGTACATAAGGGGTTGTCTTCTGCCCCACCCTTATCTTAGAAATTACCCCAAAGGGGTCATAAGACCATGTGAAACTGAGGGGAAATTTCATATGTTTTAGAAGGAGATCTGCTTCATCTCCTGTTATTCTACTATTACATATAAATGGCCCTATCTGTGTTTTGATTTTGAACTGTGACTACTTCTTGGCTGCCATAAAGTGAATGTTATCTGATTGGATTATTTTCCTGATGTATGCTAAGGCAAATATCCTCATAGGAAGGTATTTTGGTAGTTTATAGGGTGGCAACTTGGAGTCGTAAACCCTGATCTCTGTATAATTTTGGTATAAATAAAAATCACTTGTTTTCACCTGCTCACTGAGATGCAACACTTTTGGAATGTCTTCACTGATCCTGGGAATTTGGCTGCTCAGCAAACAAGTTGTTGGATATATGAAATGGTCAATAAAGTCTTTAAACTTGTAATCTTGTGAATTATTTCTGATAATTGAAGTCCAAAAAATTATGGATTGAGGCTCGCCTGGCTGATTGCGTTTTTGGACTGCAAAAGGAAACATGTATGTCTGGAAGAAAAGAAACATATGCATGAGAATAGAAGAGTATCCAAATATTCCTTCAATTGAAAACTGAAGGAATTGTTCATGTATGATATCAGCAAGAAAGAGACTATAGTCGAATATGATTGAAGATCCTCCTTCTGAAGAAAGGATAGATAGAAAACCTAAAATAGTCTCATCTACCCATTCATCTAAGAAATATCCAAGTAGGCAAGACAAGACAGAGATGATCTATCTGGTCCTCTAGGGGAAAATAGAAAAGGGATAAAGGGGGTTTTTCTTAGGCAATTGAGAATCTTCTGGCAAGAAGACTTCAACAATCCTGGCTCTCTGGGGAAAATAAGCTTTTGGTAAATATCTTTGAGGGCGTCAATTAAGGGGGTCAGGGATTCCGTGTGTGGGATCTGCAACACATGGCTTATACTCTCAAGGATAATGGTGAAAAGAATTTCACCACTAGGTGATAGAATGGATCTTTTACTTGCGAGGTAAGATACTTGGCATTTCAGGAAAAATTCAGGGAAATAATAGGATTGGGGAAAAATGAACAGGGGTAATCTGGACTGACAAAGCCCAATTTCATCAAACTGGTCTAGATAGTTGTCTTGAAACCAACAGTATAATTCAAAGAGGTTGAATTCACACTATGTTTCAGAAATTTTGTAGTCTCTATCGACTAAGGGAATGTGGTCTAAATCCACGAAGGGAGAAAGCATATGGTTTATCACAGTGGCATCATTTTTGGGTTTTGGGGTTATTGCGATAGGAGGGTTGAGAATTGCAGAGGATGACAACACTAATTTCCCAAAAAAATAACTTGCAAGTTATTACTTTGTCAGCAATGGATTGTGGATGAGGAAAAACAAAGATCGGATTAATACTATTGAGAGAATGTGAGAATTAGGAAAGAAAGTGATCGAGGGCAAGCGTAGGGATTTATAATTTTGCTTGGAGAGAGACCATTCGATGAAACAGTTGTTTAGGGGAGCAATTAATCTGCAACAGAAAGAAATGGTAATGGGAGGAAGTGGCAACGGGAGTGTTGTAACAGTGAGTCAATGTGGAGATGAGTGATAGTTGGAAAAGGACATGGGACCATTGGCGTGAATGGGTGTAAGGGTTAAGTGGTTTTCAAAGGGGGGTAGGAGTGGTAAATGGTAAGTGAGGGGGGTGCAAAATAAAATAAGAGGGACACGTAGCAGCAGGCCCAGCGGGGAAAACCACTTTTTCGGAACCCCCCCCCCCCCCCCCCCCTCCGGGTTGATAAAGGGAGACATGGCGGGGGGGCTGAAAAGGCTTAGGAGCCGGCTGATCAAAAGGCGTTGTGATCTGGATTGGGGATATGTGCACCTTTAAATACCAACGACAAAATGTCTTGTCGTGCATTTTATCGTATTATACAGAGATATTTTGGGTATGAACTTTGGAAAAATCATACCCAATGTTGACACCTTAGCCATCTGCAAGTAACTTTGATTTCATCAACTTTCAATCTTTTCCCTAAACTAATATAAAAATTTGTATTAATCCAGATAATATTGTTGGATTAATTTCTTCATCTAACTTACCTAATCTAAACTTAGCCAAGATTACAATGTTTGGCTAAATTATTCATTCTAATCTAATTGACATAAATTTAAAATTTCTTGAACATGATTAAGCAGTATGTTTCAAACAAGAAAAAGGATTGTGGTATGTTGAACATGTTGCACACAACCTTATGAATTTATTCTTAAAAAATTATTGCACTATTAGTGGCACTTCGACTAACATCACTTTCACATTTTTGTGTGGGGTTCTTCTATCATCTTTTTTATATTTTATTTTTGCCTTTATTTTTCTTTTGTTCTTTTTTTTATACCCTCTTTTCATTATATATATATATATATTGGAAATTATTTGCAGATGCAATATTATTTACATAATGAAATAAATGGGAAAAATCTTGAATCACCTTGTGATCTTATAAATTATAGGACCCTAACATAGGCTCTAGCTGAGGATGGCATTCTCCTTGAGATGCCAAGAACATCATTTGACTTATTCATTGTTGTTGTAGTTATGGTGACAAATTTATTAGGAACTTATGGCCTTCTCCTCAGGCTTCAACTTATGATAATAAGTCACCCACTCATGAAAATACATAGTAAATCATATGTACAATGAATATTTTGAAGAAGTAAACTATGATCATGAAAAATAATGTTTGAGCATTTTGCCATTGACTGGTTCATTAGGCAGATCTACTCCATTCATATCTTGCAAGAAATTAGCATTGTTACCTCTATAAGCACATATTTTGTAACGACCTTGCCATAAATTATCAAATTTCCCATGCTTACCCTTCTCTTCTCCCCTGGAATCTCATTTTAAAATATTGTCTCCGAAGTAAAAATCCTTAGCTTTTGTTCTTCTATCATAATTTTTCTTGACACTTTCCTAAACTAGCTGAGTGTTATTGTAAACTTCTTCTCTAGTCTATTGTAGTTGTATTGTTTGATTAACCCTCCTTTGAATGTCATTGGGTTCCACTTCTAATTCCTGCAGCATTTTCATAACAGGGACACCTAGAGAGGCTGGAAAAACAACATCCATTCCATAAACTAGCTGGTAAGGTGAAAAACCAATGGACTTCTTTGTGGTAAGTCTATCAACCATAGTGCATTGAATAGCTTGTTGTGACATGATTTCTTATTATCTTGCAACAATTTTTTGATGATATTAACCAGAATTTTATTGGAAGATTCTGCTAACCCATTCCCCTGAGGGTAATAGGTAGTAGAATGTCCCAAAGTGATACGATATTTGCTGCAAAACTCCACCATCTTCTTGGACTTAAATGTTGTTGCATTGTCAGTGATAATTTTCCTGGGACAACCAAACCTTGAAAGAATATTAGTTTCTAAAAATTTAATAATCATTGCATCAGTAGATTGCCTTTTAGGTATTGCTTCAATCCACTTCGTGAAGTATTCACTGGTAGTGAGAATCCACTTATGTTGCGTTGAAGATGAAAGATGGATCTCTCCAATGAAATCCAAACCCCATTGTTGAAATGGAGTCTCTGCTGAAATTGGCTTCAAGGGAAAAGGCAAAAGTTTCTTTTTGCCTTCAAAAATTTGGCATTAGTGATAGGAGATATCTCTCTTATGTACATCAGGAAATAAAGTAGGCCAATAGAAATGTGCTCTAAGGATCTTGTTAGCAGTAGTTTTCTAGTATAAGTGCCCATGACAATGTCCTTCATGAAAGTCCCGGATTGATTTATCTGCTTCATCTTTCAATAGGAATTTTAACAAAATTCCACTAACATCTTTCCAATATAGATTATTATCTAAAATACAAGATTTCACAGCTTTGAGTTTAAAAAATCTAGCCTTAGTTTTGGTGAAACCAGGAGGAGCTTGTAAATTCTGTAAAACAAAAATTAGATCTGCATACTAGGGAGAGTTTATAAAACTCTCAGATACTTGTGGAGTCGCCTACTCTTCTGGTTCATCCAATACAACTACAAAATTTAGATTCAAAGCATGAAAATTAGATTCAACCATTAATTTAGCTAATCCCTGACCTTTAATGAGCTTAGTTAGTTTGATCTCAATATCATATTCAAGAATAATGGAAATCCATTTACCTCTTTTCCCATCAGTACCATTTTGGGTCAGTATGTCCTTCACTGCAGCATTAGGTACATATGCAATTATATGGGAATGCAGAACATATACTCTGAAATCTTTAATGGGTTTCACTAAAGAAAATGCTTGCCTTTCCATGATGTTGTAATTTAAGGCAGCATCTCTTAAGGCTTTGCTAAACAAAGAAATGGGTTGTTCATGTCCCTCATTATTCTTCTGCAAGAGAATTGTTGCAATGGTATGCTCAGATGCAAATGAAAAAATGAGAAAAATCTTAGTGAAATCGAGATTAATTAACACAGGGGCTTATGTTAAGGCTTGTTTTACATGGTCAAATGTTGAAAAATGTGCAACAAGAAATGTTAAATTTAAAATGTGCTAAAAATAGACCTGCTAAAAATAGCATGTCTAAAATAGCAGTTTGGCCAGTGAGGTCATTGGCCACATTGGGTGAGAAGTGAAACTGCTAAAAATAGAAAGTTCTAAAAATAGCATTTCTGGGTCCCTTCCTATTTATAGCAGTCCCTAGTCTATCTACAGGAAGTAAAATTAATTTTGGTCTTAACAGCAGTTTAAAATATTAATTAATTAATCTTCATGAGTTAATTAATTAAGGAAATTCAAATTTGAAGTCTTTGTGAGCATGCACATCAGTTTCCTCCACTAATTGAGGGAATAAGCATGAGTTCTATAATGAGAGAATCAATTGACTTAGTTCTAACTAGTCAAGTCAGTTAGATTATTTACAAGTGTTAAATAATAAATTATAGTTTGTTAAGCTTTGCATCATGTACAACTATTTTTTAGATAACGAGGTTCACTCATGGATAACTGTTGCATGTCAGTTTTGTCAGAGACCCAGTTGAGATCAGATGTGGGACAGTGTACTATCAGATGCTTGACTATTTCTAGTAAGTAGTTTTTGCATGGTTGAGGATCTAGTGTTCTCAAGAATACGTAGTTGGACCATTGGTTGTTTTTGGTATGTTGGAATTAATAGCATATGATTTTGCTATTATTTCCTAAGCAAACTACGTAAGGACCATAGGTAAAGCTTATATAAACAGGGCTTGGGTGGTTCATGAGACATATCTTCATATCTTCATAGTTCATTGAGAACTGAATAGCTTGAGAGCTAATTCTTCTTGTATTGTGAAGAGGATTTCCACTTGATTGATAACACATGGTTGGGGTTTTATGTTGGTGCTTTCCCCTGGATATATCTTGTGTTATGTGTGATTAATTCTCTTGATCAGTTATGCATGTTTCTACTTGATGGTGCTCATGATTTCGATTATGCTTCCGCTTAATGTTTTGTAGAAGTAGAACAAGTATTATGCTTTAGGACATTGCATATATCGGTTTGTTCTATAGGTGAAATTTCTACATGGTATCGAAGCTAGCTGATTTGTAGAAAAATTCTACATGGTATCGGAGCACAGGTGATCAAGGAGAGAACAGTATACTGAGAGGAGATTTCAAAGTTTTGAGTTTTGAGCTGAGAGTTTGCAGAGCAGATCTGAAAATTTTTGTACAAAATTTTCAGAAATAAATAGAAGATTTGGATTCCTTACGAAAAAATACCCAAAATCAAAAAGAAAAAAATGACTAAATTAGAGTTCGGATGAGGGATATATCGTTGATTTAAAATCAACTCCTTTTCTAGAAAATTTCGTGACGGCGGGAAAGTGGAAATAGATTAGTGTGCTAGCCAAGAACCTATATGCACTTGAAGTACAAGATGCATGCAAAGCCTTGAGGAGCAAGGCAAAGGTTAGAGACTTGGTGGTTGAGAGGGAGAGTATATTACCTCTCAACATGCAGCGCCAGAAGAAGTCTCAGACAATTGCGAAGGAGCCACGATTGGTGCAGCAGCTTCAGGAGGTTGTGGAGCAGCCACAACAGGGGAAGCTGAGAGGAGATCAAGTAGAGACATCTACTCATGCAAAGACCTCCAGTAGGGG
>APFE030108708.1:65063-109350 GCA_000404065.3 Pinus taeda
ATAAGCATGAGTTCTATAATGAGAGAATCAGTTGACTTAGTTCTAACTAGTCAAGTCTAGTTATATTATTTTAACAAGCTATTAAAATAATAAAATATAGTTTGTTAATGCTTGCATGCATGTGACAACTATTATTTTAGATAACTGAGGATCCACTCATGAATAACTATTGCATGTTAGTTCTATCAGAGGCCCAATTGAGATTAGATGTGGGACAGTGTACTATCAGATGCTTAACTATTTCTAGTAAGTAGTTTTAGCATGGTTGTGGAACTAGTGTTCTCTAGGAACACGTAGTTGGACCATTGGTTGTTTTTGGTATGTTGGAATTAATAGCATATGATTTTGCTATTATTTCCTAAGCTAACTACGTGAGGACCATAGGGAAAGCCTATATAAATAGGGCTTGGGTGGTTCATGAGACATATCTTCATATATTCATAGTTCATTGAGAACTGAATAGCTTGAGAGTTGATTCTTTTTGTATTGTGAAGAGGATTTCCACTTGATTGATAATACATGGTTGGGGTTTTATGCTGGTGCTTTCCCCTGGATATATCTTGTGTTATGTGTGATTAATTCTCTTGATCATTTATGCATGTTTCTACTTGATGTTGCTCATGATTTCGATTATGCTTCCGCTTAATGTTTTGTAGAAGTAGAACAAGTATTATGCTTTAGGACATTGCATATATCGGTTTGTTCTACATGTGAAATTTCTACATCAAATGCATGTCTTTCTTCATTGTTCCATTTCACCTCAGTGTCCTTTCTTAGCATGTCGGTTATATTTCTTAGAAGTTCAGCTAAGTTAGGGATACATCTTGTTAATAAATTGATTTTGCCAATAAAAGACTAGATGGCCAAATTTCTAAATAGCTTCAATTCTAGTTGGATCAATCTTTATCCCTTCTTCTGAAATTATTTGGCCTAATAGTTTTCCTTCTTCTAACGAAAATGATGTTTTCTTTGGATTCAAGGAAATACCAAATCTTGTACACTTCTCAAAGACTCTTCTAAGGTGAAGTAAATGTTCCTCATTTGTTTTTTAGAAAACAATGATGTCATTGAGATATATGACAATGAATCTGCCTATTTCATCAACAAATGTGATGTCCATGCCTCGTTGAAGTGTAGCACCAGAATTCATTAAGCCAAAAGGCATCTTCACATACATGTAGGTACCCCAGGGTGTGATGAATGGTGTTTTATCTTGATCTTCAGGATGTACTAACACTTGATTATAGCCAGAGAAACCATCTAATAAAGAAATTCTACTTCAACCAACTACTTTCTACAGAATATGATCCATTTTTGGTAATGGGTAGCTGTCTTTAAGCGAAACTTTATTAAGGTTTCTGAAATCCATACAGATTCTGATTTCTCTTGTTTTCTTTCTAGTTGGAACTAAGTTTGACACCCAGTTAGAGTACCTTAAAGGCATTATGATCTTAGCATCATACAACTTTTTGACTTCTTTCTCAATTAAAGGCATCAATATTGGGTTTATCCTCCTGAGTTTCTGTTTTAAAGGTTTATGATCTTCTTTTATAGGAATTTTATGTTGTATTATGCTGGTGTCATAAGATTTAATGTCTTCATAACTCCATGCAAACACATCACTAAATTCTCTGAACAAGTCTATATATTTATGCTTTTTAGCAGGAGGCAAAGATTTGGACAATTTTACAGTTCTTGGTTCTTTCTCAGTTCCTATATTATAGTCTTCAACCTCAGCTCCAGTGGTTTCTATTTTTGGTTTTTTGGCTACATGATTGAAATCAAACAATTCTTCTAAGGGAACTAAGCCTATAGCCAAAACATTGTCTTTTAATTGCAATATTTCTAGTTCATCTAGTTCATGATCTAATTCAATCTTATTTACAAGTTTATCTAGATTTTTCTCTACATTATTATCTACTTCAAGATCTAATTCTATGTTTGCACACTCAAATTCCTCTTTTGATTGAAGAAAATTTTCAATCTGTTTATCGTTTCGAAAAACCTTCCACTATCTGATATTAGATGGAACAACTAGTCTGATATTATATGGAACAACTGGTCTATTTTTTAACTCCACAGTGTATTGATGGCTGGTATGATAAGGCATTTTGCAGGTGCTAGCTAACGTAGCCAGACCATCAGCTAGAATGTTCTGCTCTCTAGGAATCAAAGACAAGTCGCATTCAAGAAAACATTGTAAAAAAACAAGGACAACATTTATTTAAGCCCTTAATCTCGGGTGTTTCGTTGAGTATTCCCCTTTAATCTATTTTATTATTAATTCTAAATCTCCAAGAATGAAAATTCTCCAAGCACCTAAATTCTTCAACAATTGCAAGCCTAGGAGGGCTTCATATTCAACTATATTGTTTGTGCATTGAAAGTTAAGTTTATACGAATGACCCTAAATATAATTGATATTGAAATTTGAAATCTAGACACTTACTCTAGAACCTTCTTTACTAACGACTCCATCAAAATCTGAATTCCATAGGGGTTCATTTGATTTTTTATCTTCCAGCTCCTCAGAATTAGATTCCTCAATTTTTCATAAATCAGTTTGTGAATTTGCATTTTGTTTATTTATGTCTCCATCATTATACAAAATGAAAGAATCTAGATCTGAGTGTACTAGATACAGAGGATAATTGTGTGGTTTATCCTGACTGCTGACCATGAATTTCATGATGGTTTCCCTATATAATCTTCTTGGTTGACCAAACACTGGGATAGTAGCATAGGTCATATCCATTTTAAGAGTTCCTTGCAATTTGGTTCCCCCATGAGCGAGAAAGTAACATGTCATATTTGGGAGGTATGTCAGCAACCACTATATCCATTACCAAACTCTTAGCTGGCATTTGTGCTAAATTGACACAAAAGTCCTTGATGAGACCTAGGCACTTTACTTTGTTAGAATCAAAAGAATACAGATCTTTATATGGCCTAGATATGTCCAACCCTAATTTCTCCATAATAACTCTAGACATAAGATTGTGGGAAGCCCCTGAGTCAAGCATTACATTATGTAGAGTTTTATCATGTATGTTTAATTTGATGTAGAAGGGAGGTACAAATCCTTCTTGAGGTTTCCCATCAACTTCAGGCCCAAACAGTATTTATGGTTGATCATCTAAAACATTAACTGTGTCTGAACCTTATCCTACATAGAAAACCTTTAACACTTGTGATCTGTATGAATCCTTGTTCACTAATTATGTTAGAGGTATGGATACCTTCAGTTTTGGAAACTCATGTTCCAGACTAAATGATGTTGGAGTTTTGTTTAAATCTTGATTTTGAGTTGTATCCTTTTGAAAAGGATCCCTTTGTTGGTTGGTAGTAGGAGTATCAGTTTGAGTTACTCTAGAAACAGTGGGTGGTATATTTTGTGTCTGGGTTTCTGCATTCTTTTTCAAAGAATTTTTATACTTTTCTTTAGCAGAAATATCAGTTGAATTTCTATTTAAAATTTCAGTGGTATTTTTAGCAAGAATATCATTGGTTTTTCTATTTCTCAAGTTGTACTACCTATGGACTTCCATGATTGCATTTTCAAAACCTAACTTGTATTCTTCTAATTCATCTGGATCTACTTTATGTTTAGGAAATTGAAAAAGGTCTTGTTCCTCTTGAGTGAAAAACATATAATCATTATCATTTACTCCCATCAAATTAATATAGGCTTCATCAGGTTCTCCAAGTATTTCTCCTTCACCATCTGTATAATTTTCTTGAAAAGGAGGTCTGATTTCTTGGTTTATACCCCTTTGTTCTCTATGTTTAATTTGAGGTGTATTTCTTCTAAAGTTGGGATTTCTGATTTGTGGACCAAGTTGATTATCTCTTGGAGGAGTTCTATCATATATGCTCACCCTTTCCATCATTCTTTCCATTGTTCAAACTAGACTGTCAATTTTATGATCAGATGAAGAGGAAGAAGGTTCTTCCTTGATAATGACTCTTCATTCAAATTTAAGTTTTTCCTTTTTGGCTAATAAATTAGCTTCAACCTTTATGGAAATGGCTTACATTTCTTCTAAGGTGGTTGGATCTCTCTCTCTCTCAATTGATATTCCATATCCACATAAAATCCTCCAGGGAAATCAATAAGGGCTAGACTAGGTGAAGGTCCAATAGCATTGGGAATTGCATTGTAGACCTTGTTAAATCTCTCACAATATTCCTCAACGGTTTCATTAGGTTTTATTTTCATTCTTTTGTATTCATTCAAAAGTTGAAGGGGATTTTTCTTAATTTCCCATTTGTTTAGAAAAGATTGATGAAAGGCATCAAGATCAGCTATACTTCCTGCAGTTAAACCTTTAAAACATTTTTAAACCTCACCACCTAAACTTTGGGCAAAAAGTCTCATTTTAACATCGAAATCATCTACTTCTTGCAAATCAAAAATATCATTCATTCTATCTACATGTTGTTGGGCAGTAATTGCACCAATGGCATCAAATTGAGGAATTTTATTTTGATAGTCTTGGGGCATAACATTCAACTCTCCTCGTAAACAAAAGGAGCATATCGACCCACCATGATTTGTTTGGGAGGTCGTATAATAGAAGAACTTATAGGAGATGTGGATGTAGGAATTCCTGAAATAGGTTGGGTGACTGGTTGTGAAGTGATGGGAGAGGTAGTGGAAACTACAAAAATAGTAGGGTTGGTAGAGTCAAGATGAACAGATTGATAAGATATTGATGAGGCAGCAACAATCAAAGCAAAGAGTTCTACTGATTGTTGAACATAAGCTTCACTAATATATTGATCAATTACTAATACGAAGCCTTGCAATTTGTAAAAATCTGGAGAGTTTGTTGATCAAGTTCAGGTTCAGCAGGCCGAGTTTTAGGAATATATGGTTGTAAGATAGAGTGGTCAATTATAGTTTCATCTGTAAAACTTTTAGACTTTGTCCTGAACAAACTAATTTCAAAAGGTATATAAAATTCAACGTCCTGTAGTGACCATTTCCTCAGGGAGTGAATTAACCCTAGGAAAGGGGTTGTTACTACCTTCACTTTCTGTAAAACTTCTCTTTCTAACCAAATTTTTTGGGTCATCTATAAACTCAGCAGGGTTAGGATCTGGGTGTGCTCTAGTAAAAGCCTATTTAGGAGCCAACTCTTATATCACAAAAAACTAATATAATTTCAATCCAAGGCTAAGGCAAATATTTAGACCAAACTAATATGATTACAAACCAAAAACTCAAAGAAATATTTACAAACCTACAACCTCGAAACATTCATTTCATAAATATAAATCTTTAAATTCTAAAATAATGTTTCTTTTACTAGGGGAAATACTTTTTTAATCAAGAAATGTTCGAATTCCCCAGTATGGTCGCCACTATGTTATCACTCTATAATTTCCGAGGTTGAAAAAGCAAATCATAGATGTAACTACCAACCACTTTGGAAGCTGGGATCTAGCCCCTACAAGCTTTAGAGGGCTCTCTCTGTCAAATTTAACTTTGTTTTGATTAAGGATTTTACGCTAGTTATTAAGGTGCTTATTTGGATGTTTTAAATGAGGGTTTGGTTGATAAATTGATCATATCACCATTGGGCTATGGAGTCATCTGTTTAATCATGGATCTAGAACAACTTTTTAAGGGAAGTGTTCACAAGGAAAGGTAGCCCAACTGTTGGATTCTTTAATTTAATGAGATGGAAAGAAGAAAAGAAAAGATTGAATCAAGTAAAAGAGCAGTGAAGAATTCCTTTACTTAATATCAGCTGAGAAACATTAAGTATTGTTAACACCAAGTACAAAGTGCTGAGAAACAAATTTTGTACTTACACTTTTTGTTTAAAAATTAAGAATAAGAAAACATAAACATGAAATACAGAGAAAATGAACAATGGAAAATAGATGCACTTCACCAAACAACTGAACGCAAGAATCTTGTGAATAGCTTCCTTTATTACTAAAATGGTTCGCCGATATTCCAGAAACTACAATAGCTTTTTGTTTGAGTACAAAACAATAATAATCCACAATTACCAACACATTCTTATTCGAAATGAGGGGTATTTATAAAAATCCTATCATAACTAACTAGGATATATTTAAGGAGTTCCTAAACAGAATCTATCTAATTGTTACAATAATTTAGGAAAATTGAAACTGCTTGAAGTGTTGGCACTGTCTTTGTGGAAATTCTAAACATTTGGCCCTTCGAATCCTGTTTTGTTGTTGATATTGAGATGTATAATGAAGCATCTTTGTTACCCCAGTAAATCAAACAACTCCTTCCATCTTTCTTCACCTAGGATAGATACTTGTAACATTTTTATGTAAACTTCATCTACCTCAGCATATTTGGCAAAGGTAAGTTTGGTGAGGAAAAGGTGTTTCACCTTGTGCTAAATCTCCAGATCATGTCCTAATGCTTCCAACAACGCTTTACCTATAAAGTTATTAATTTGTCATTTAAAACCAGTAGTCCTAGCATTCCTTTGTTCTGTAGTGTTTCAAATTTGTTGAGAAACCTGTGAACACCAATCTGTAGTACCTAGGACTTCTCTTCAAGCTGTTGCATACGATTCCTTTTGACCAAAACTTTCTTAACTTCCAAAATTGTCTTTGTTCTCTCCTCAATCTACAATTCTTCCAACTCATATTTATTCTTTGAATTGAGGAATTTTATAATATCATTTGCTTCTTTCAGCCTATCACCTAATTCATTCTTAGTCTCTACAATGGCTTCCATTGACTTCTGAATTAGTTCTTTCTGTTCAAAAATGATTTGAATAATAGGCCACATTTCATTTATTGATTATTGAATGTCCTTACATATTCTTTATTTGGCTTCACCCAAAGTCTTGCCAATCTGATTCTGCTGCTCTAATCTCTGTAACTTGAAAGACTATAAATTTGACTTCTGCACTTCTGCTATTAGAGAATCATATGATTTGCATTATTGTTCATGTAGAAGTTGTACCTGTGCTATCAGACTTTCAATCTCCTTGTCTCTTAATGTCATGTCCTCCATAGCTCTAAACAACTTTTATGATGCATCTGTGGATCCAGTTGTAGGGATAGTTGATGAATATGTTGTAGCTGACACTGAGACTGTGAGGGGTATAGCCTCCAAAGGTTGTGTTGCCCTAGCTGCATTATGCTCCTTTTCCTTGATCAATTTATCCATCTTTGCCTCCATCTCTTTAATCTATGCACTTTGTTCCACCAATAGCTTCAACATTTCCTCTTTTTGTATCTCTGCCACTCCTAATTCTTTTACCTGAGGATCTTCAGTGGTAGGCAGCTTCAATTGCTTTCATAGGGATACTATATCAACATTTTTATTCTTAATAATCTCTCCAATGGCCTCTGAATTACTCGAATCAAAGCCTGCTTTAATCACCATCTCCTCTAAATACTTGATTCTATTATCTTTGGCCAAAGGAAATTTTTTCCAATTTGAGCTGTGATTGAACATTGTTCAAAGATAGTTGAAGCTTGGAAGTAGTAATGGCAATTTGTCTAAAAGTTGAATACACCATCTCTCATGTTTTCTTGTGAATGTCTATCTGGTCCAAAGGATGGACATCTTTTGCCTCAAATTTGAAGGTGGTCTTCCTTAAATCAGTTGTTGATTTAGGTTGAGGTACTTGAGCTTGCAAGAATGACATATGCATTCTCCCTTTCTCCGTATCATAGGATGAAATGAGCCTGTATTGAATTGAGGAAGACTGCTTCCTGAATTGAGTATAAATGTTGTCATGGAGGGCTTCATTCCTCTGTTTGATTTCTTTGTACCTTTGAAATATGTCCAGTTGTCTCTGTTCCGCAAATGACCCTGTTGTATGAGGTGTTGTGGATAGATTCTCTTTAGTGGTTGAGGATGATGGAGAATCAGTAGTACTTCTACCAAACTATAAAGTATGAGGGAGACTGACTAAAATAGCACCCTATGTTTCCTTCTCTGGTGTAAAATCTACCTTGGAGCTTATCTTTTCTTTATTTGAGTAAATCTTGAACTCCTTCACTAAGACTTCTGTTACTGGAGAAGAATCATCTTCTCTTTGCATTTTTTTTGTTTTCTCTTTAGGGATAGGAGTCTCTGAAGTGGTTCTGGATAGCAACTGCTCCTCGACCTCCTGCAATGTGTTCTCTTTCCAATCTTGTTGATTCATACATTGTTCAATCTATGGTCTTTGGGTATGTACATAAGGGGTTGTCTTCTGCCCCACCCTTATCTTAGAAATTACCCCAAAGGGGTCATAAGACCCTGTGAAATTAAGGGGAAATTTCATATGTTTTAGAAGGAGGTTTGCTTCTTTCTCTTTCTTCAGCAGAAGTAGAGTATCGTGGCGCCATAGAAGCTAGCAAGGAAGCCATGTGGCTTCGTCAGATCCTCTCAAAGTTTGGCTTTCAGCAGCAACATGCGACTACACTTTGGTGTGATAATCAAAGTGCCATTCAACTATGCAAAGATCTAGTCCAACATCAGCGCAACAAACACATTGAACTACAAATGCACTTCATCATAAAGCTCATTCATGACCATGTGCTTGAAGTGCAATATTGTTCAACCAATGATCAAGTTGCAGACATCTTTACAAAGGCTCTCACAGAGGCAAAGTTTACTAAATTTCGATTTATGGTTGGAGTTCAGGAAATTGTCACTAAGGGGGGATAGGCTCTAATGCCTCCTTCCTTCTCCTATTGTGTCATATTTGCACATCCTTCAATCCTATCCCAAGTTGTTCTTAAGGGGGGATGTTAGGATATTCCGACACATAGGAAATAGTTAAGTATAACTTGGTCTAGTGTAGAGTTAGGTAAAGTGTGTTTCTTTACTATGTACTTGTGTAACTTACAGTCTGACAGACACGATATGTTCTAGACATGAAGTGATCTGATGGTTCATTCTCTCCTCGGTATTACCGACACTTGATCCGTGGCTTAACACCCGATTGGTCCATGATCTCTATTTAAAGAGCATGGAGGGTCATTTGTAAGTTGACTGGTCACGAGAGAAGCTTATGTCAATTTTGATTCTGGCCCTATCTTTGTTTTGATTCTGAACCGTGACTACTTCTTGGCTGCCACAAAGTGAATGTTATCTGATTGGATTATTTTCCTGATGTATTCTAAGGCAAATATCCTCATAGGAAGGTATTTTGGTAGTTTATAGGGTGGCAGCTTGGAGCCATACACCCTGATCTCTGTATAATTTTGGTATAAATACCAATCACCTGATTTCACCTGCTCATTGAGATGTAACACCTTTGGAATGTCTTCACTGATCCTGGGAATTTGTTGGCTGCTTAGTAAACAAGTTGCTAGATATATGAAATGGTCAACAAAGTCTTTAAACTTATACTCCTGTGAATGTCTTCTGATAATTGAAGTCCAAAAAATTATGGACTGAGGCTCACCCGGCTAACTGAGTTTTTGGACTGCAAAAGGAAACATGTAGGTCTGGAAGAAAAGAAACATATGCATGAGAATAGAAGAGTATCTGAACATTCCTTCAGTTAAAAATTGAAGGAATTGTTCATGTATGATATCGGCAAGAAAGAGACTAGTCAAAGATGACTAAAGGTCCTTCTTCTGAAGAAAGGATGGATAGAAAACCTAAAATAGGCTCATCTACCCGTTCATCTGAGAAATATCCAAGTAGACAAGACAAGACAAAGATGATCTGTCTGGTCCTCTAGGGGGGAATATAAGAGGGATAAGGGGGAATTTTCTTAGGAAATTAAGAACTTCTAGCAGGAAGACCTCAAAAATCCTGGTTCTCTGGGGAAAAGTAAGCTTTTAGTAAATCTCTTTGAGAGCGTCAATTGAGAAGGGGGTCAGGGATTCAATGTGTGGGATCTGCAACACATAGCTTATACTCTCACGGGTAATGGTGAAAAGAATTTCACCACTAGATGATAGAATGACTCTTTTATTTGGGAGGTAAGAGGCTTGGCATTTCAGGAAAAATTCAGGGAAATAATAAGATTGGGGAAAAATGAACAGGGTAATCTGGACTGCCAAATCCCACTTTCATCATACTAGTCTAGATAGGTGTCTTGAAACCAACAATATAATTCAAAGAGGTCGAATTCACACTGTGTTTTGGCAATTTTGTAGTCTCTGTTGGCTAAGGGAATGTGATCTAAATTCACGGAGGGAGAACACATATGGTTTATCACAGTGGCATTAGTTTTGGTTTTGGGGGGCATTGTGATAGGAGGGTTGAGAATTGCAGAGGATGACAACGCTAATTTCCTGGAAAAATAACTTGCAGGTTATTACTCTGTCAGCAATGGATTGTGGATGAGGGAAAACAAAGATCGAATTAATACTACTGAGAGAATGTGAGAATTAGGAAAGAAATTGATCGA
The DNA here is from genome assembly GCA_000404065.3 of Pinus taeda. NCBI lineage: Eukaryota > Viridiplantae > Streptophyta > Pinopsida > Pinales > Pinaceae > Pinus > Pinus taeda. The sequence goes on from APFE030108708.1 coordinate 75,428, forward strand.
GGGTGAGTGCAAGGATTTATAAGTTTGTATGGAGTGAGACCTTTAGATGAAACAATTGTTTAGGGGAGAAATTACTCTGCAACAGAAAGAAATGGCAACGGCAGTGTTGTAATAGTCAATCGACATGGAGCTGAGCGATAGGTGGAAAAGGACGTGGGACCATTGGCGGGAATGGGTGTAAGGGTTAAGTGGTTTTCAGAGGGGGGTAGGAATGGTAAGCGACAAGTGGGGGGGTTTGAATTAAGGTAAGAGGGACATATAGTAGTGGGCCCGGCAGAAAAAACCACTTTTTCGAACCCCCCCCCCGGCTGATAAAGGGAGACATGGAAAGGTGGGGAAAAAAGGCTTAGGAGTCGTCTGATCAAAAGGCATTGTGATCTATATCAGGGAGATGCGCACCTTTAAATACCAATGACAAAATGCCATGTCATGCACATAATTTTTTCAAAAAGGTTTCAAACTTTGGACAAATCATACCCAATGTTGACACCTTAGCCATCTGCAAGTAACTTTGATTTCATCAACTTTCAATCTTCCACCTAAACTAACCTAACAATTTGTATTAATCCATATTAGACTGTTGGATTAATTTCTTCATCTAACTTACGTAATCTAATCTTAGCCAAGATTACACTGTTTGGCTAAATTATTCATTCTAATCTAATTGACATATTAAATTGAAAATTGCTTGAACATGATTAAGCAGTATGTTTCAAATAAGAAAAACGATTGTGGCCTGTTGAACAAGTTGCACACAACCTTATGAATTTATTCTTCAAAAATTATTGCACTATTAGTGGCACTTCAACTAACATCACTTTCACATTTTTGTGTGGAGTTCTTTTATCAATTTTTTATTTACTCTATTTTTGCCTTTCTTTTTCTTTTGTTTTTTTTACATGCCCTCTTTTCAGATACCCTCTTTTTATTCTATTTTATTTGCAGATGCATTATTATTTACATATTGAAATAAATGGGAAAAATCTTGAATCACCTTGTGATTCTATAAATTATAGGACCCTAACAATCCTGGAAGGGACAAGATTTTGATTCTGAATGGAAGCCTGCCTCCTTTTTAGTTAATCATTTACCCTTTCAAGACCTAAAGTCATAACCTTTGCTATTACTATATTTATAGTTGTGTATAGAATTTATACCGTTGTTATAGTTTTAGGCTCTTTTATTGGGTTTGTGACCTTTGTTGTTTTGTTTGTGGTCCCGACCGCCTTAGAGGTTATCTCCTGAAGTGCCTTAGGCTTGACCTACCCTCTCTTATTAGAGAGTCTAGGTCCTTAGGTTGGGATGAACTTCTGATTGTTTTCCCTTGCCTGGTTGGTTGTTTGCCTGATTGCGTCTACCAACGAGGTTCGAGTCTCTAGGTTGGTTGGGATTTATAGTAGTGGGTCCTTGATCGGGGACTCAAGCTCTGTACCTTAACGGGGTAGGTGCCTTATGGCTCCTAGATATGCCCGGCCGCTAGATGCACTTCTTTCGAATCTGATTATCTACGAAATGTTTTCCCCATGCTACTTTATAGGCAGATCAACCGTCGGACATGATTTTTCCCTTTTCCGACACTCTTTGTCTCTTTCATTGGTTAGATTGGCCTATCTCCTACTATAAACCAATAAAAAATTAAATTAAATTGCACACTAAAATCAAAATTACAAAATTGGGAAACCAACTCTCAATCAAAATCCAGTTAAATAAATAAAATAAAATAAATTTGAGCTCCCCATTGATCTCTGTAAATATCGTGTTGGTCAAAGATGATAGAATTGAATGGATCTGTAACAGCAAAAGCTTCGGGCAAATGAAAATGCAAAAACAAAGCTCGGAAAATTAGTTTTGATTGCAATTTCGAAGCTTAATATTTTGTTAAATTTTAGTCACAGTTAATGACCAAATTTGGTCATGAAACCACCTCAAAAATATTCTCCATGATTTTATCTTTCTAATGGGTTGTCCTAAGCCTCATTTGGCCTAGTAAAACTCAACTTACAACCCTCCGAAGTTGAATTGTCAAAATTGTTATAATTCTAAAAAAATACATGTCCAGACCAAAATTAATCATTTTAATTAAAAAACCTAAATCTAAATTTAATTATTAATTATTAATTAAATATATAATTATAATTAAAAATAATAATTAATTACCATTATTAAATACACAATAAAATTATAATATAATATTAATTATAAATTAATTATAACAATTAGAATTTAAATTAATTAATATTATTTAATTAAAATATATTTAATAATGTTATAGTGGCTTTTTGGCTCCTTTGAATGAGTCGAGAATACATAAGGAGAGGGGAGGGCTTTTATTATGTATGGGAGATATCAGGAGGGTTGAGAGGTAGTGTGCAGTGGGAGATGTAAGGAGGCATCTCGGGAGTCATAAGGTTCTCGGCTTTCGGAGGAATAAGGGTCTCGGGTCTTGGAGTAATAAGGAGTTCGGGGATGGGTGAGATTTTTTTTCCTTGTATAAATTACAATCATTTTTAATAATAAGTTTTTTCATAAAACTATATTCATTTTTATTAAGTAATTTCGGGATTTCAAAAGAGTGAGTCTGAGAGGGTTTTTAAAATTAAGCTACGAGATGCTTTGGGAAGATTATTAAAAAAATAATAATAATTAAATTAGGTTTAATTTAATAAAAAATAATAAATTTAACTAGAAATATTTTAATTAATTGTAATCAATTAAAAATTAATATGATGATGATGATGGTTAACGTTTGCTGAGACCAAATAATGATCTATCGGACCTAAAAAGTCAAATTATTTATTTTGATTTAAGATTTTATTCCGATGCTCAAAAAGCTTGGAGAGAAGCCTCCCGAGTTCACTATAATTTTGGCATTGTAAAAGGCTAGGAAGGTCAGTATTGTATTTTGTACATTTTTTAAAAGGCTAGGAAGGTCAATATAAATTGTATTTTGTACATTTTTTAAGTTTGAGCGGTAAAAATCACTGAATTTTGAATTGACACCATTACAAATTTAGAGTCCAAATGAGATGAAGCGAGAAAGCTAGCAAAAAATTGAACACAATGATGCAATCAAAATAGAAAGCCAAAGGAAATAAAAATCTCGCAAAATTGTCACACACTTAACCAAATGAAAGAATTAAAGGGTGATATGACCAAAATTTATGTAGAGTGTCTCCATTATTATTATGAGGATAATAAATTAAAAATGGGGGGATTGTGATTTCACCACAACAGGTCCAAGCTACAGCTTTCTTTTCTTCTGAAAAGCATAAAAGTTTGTGCTAAATCTTTTGGGGATTCGCTGAATTTTTATCAAGACCTCTTCATTTGATTTGGCTCTTTTGAAAATATCATCAAAATGCATATTTTCATTAGCATATTTCTTGAAACTTGTTATAGAATCACAATGTTTTGTGACAATGTTCAGAAGATCATGCTTTTTCAAAAGAGTTAATGATAAATTATTTCTTCCAATGTTGCAGCTTCAATCCTAGAATGGTTGACATTTGTCAAGGAATAAATCACAAGATGAATAGGAAATGTGGGCCAAATCCTCTTTGATCCTAGTTGTAAATCTTTGGTAATCCATGTTCTTGCAGTTTGATATGTTATCTCCATAAGGACTAGCCTATCAGGTGCATATCTCAGTAGGACATAAGGCGATGTTTGGCAACCATAAATTCTTATACAAGAGAAGGTTTCATCAACATACCAATCTCCAATCTCATCAATTCCCTACATTGTCTTATTTATGAATCTAGGAGGTGGATGGCAAAGCAATTTCTCATGCAAAGAATAATGACATTGTGACAAATTTCATAAATGTGGTCCCTAGCATTTTCAACCCAAAGCTTTGAATGATAAATATGAATAGTTCTAGTTCTATGTGTCCATTGCCATTTTGTTAAAGGAAAATGGGCATGAAAGCAAATGGCATCCATAAGAGAAGCAGACAAAGAATTTTAGGGCAACTCTTGGCTCTATTTTAACAATTTTTTCAAATTTTTTTTTGAGATTAGGAGATAGTATAGCAAACCAATTAAAAATAGTGTCTCCACTGAGTATATGCATAATAAGTACCCATTCTTCTCTAAAGTGAGAGGGATTCTTTTCTCCAAAAAGCCCATGCAACATTTTTGGCTACCATAATTATAGGGGGTTTATGGGACGAGGTGGAGTAGGCACAAGAACTTTCTAAGTGGAATTTATTTTCATCCCACCACCATTCTTTAATTAATATACCCATCTCTAATGTGTTCACTCGTTTGCCTTAAATTTTTCAATATGTTCGTTATTGAAGTTCTATTTAGGTGTTGGCACCTAGAACATTGCTTGTACCTTGTCTGACCTAAAGGAGCCAACCATGTTCCTTTAATTTTCAATGATTGGCTTGGTTGGCATAGTGCATTTAATTTCCCAAATAATCATATCTACGTAATGAATCAAGACTGGTATAATTGCTACTTTCTGCAAATCTGAGTTGTAAATGTCTTCAAACAAGGTCATATCTTCATTGTATACACATGAAAATCTCCTTCCAAATACTAATAGATTTCAGCCAATGATTTGTTGTTTGGAGTAAGCATGTATGTTGTGTTTAAAAACAAAGAAAAATTGGGATTGTTAGCTTTTGAATCCTCAATTTGTTGTTGTGCTTCTTGATGCTTAACTTTCTTACCTTTTTTGGGAAGCATGATTTAGATATCCTTCAATTGAAAAGAAAACAATTATAAACATTAAATGAAATTCAAATTGAAATAACAATATATGGATTTAATAGGGAAACTGCAACAACCAAATACTAAAAGTCACTTAGACCACCAAGAGCTTTCAAATAGCTTAATTTTTGTGAAATGATAGCATAAACATTATACCTGAGAAGCTTTGAAGCAAATTCAACATCTCTTAATGAATTATCATGGAGGTGAGCTGCATAAAGCGAACAACGAAAATTTATTCAATGTTCATTGAATTCATAAAATGACCTACGTTATGTTATAATGTAATTTCCACGTAAAACCTGACAAGTGGTATGCATGGGATTAACCTATAATCATGTATTAAACTATGATTACATTAATTAAATTGTAATTGAAAAGGTAGTAAATGGGTTTAGTGATGTTAATACATAGAAGTACCCGGCATCATGATATCAAGGTACCGAGCACCGGATGTTATACTATATAAGCATTGAAAATGATAGGTTGGTAGTAAGATGGGTTTATTTATAAAAATAAGGGAGAGAAAAGTTGAAACTAGAATGAAAATATTTCCTCCAAAAACTACTTTATTAATCATGGTTAATTAATTTAATAAACTAAGATCAATACTAAATCCAATTAATTATAATGGTATCGAGTATTATGATTAGTTGAAAGAGTTTCATAAAATGGCCAGTGCTCGATATGACATGGCACTTCCATGTAGGTGATGTGTCATGTAGAAAAAACATTTTATAAGGTGCAATGGGGCCAAAAATAAATGACATGGGTCATCGCATCAGATTTGTCGCATGCAATGACATGTCAACATTGGTCCAACATGGCAATGGTGGGGCCCCTTACTAGGGTATTGGTGTTTCTGCATTATTTTGAGTTTATTGTTTAGAGCCAATATGGTATAGAAAGGATTTGATATCAAGTACTGAGGTATCAGGAGATAGGTGGCATTGCATGAAAACTTTGATTGTTGATATGCAGTATGACAAACAATATGTTGTTAATTGTTGAAAAATGACAATTCATTTGAAAATTTCAACAGTTGATGGGAAGGGTGCCAAGACAGATAAATTTTACTTGAATTGCTCTGGTATCTAGTATAATGGACAAGATATTGTTAGCTATCAAAAAAGGATGTCGTTTGAAAAGTTCAATAGTTAATGGGAATGGTATCCAGGTACCAGGATGATGGTTGTTTGAATATTAAGAACTAGTGTGGTACAAGATTGATACAATCAAACAATCCAATATTGAATATATTGGGTATTGAGATAAAATAATGAATTTAGAAACCCCATATTGATTATGGGGCTTTAGGATTTTTTTTCAAAATGGAAGAAAAAAAAAATAGAGAAACCATATTTACAAGTTTAAATAGTAATCTTTAAAAAAGATATTAACAAATTGAAATTTATTTACAAACTGTTAAGTTTGAATAACATTAAAAACATAATTTTTTGACAAAATTAAAATTTTGAGGGTCCTCATTATAATAATGAGTTGTTGTACCACAACATGATCTTAACACAATGACTCATATACTAAGTCAATGTCAACTTAATATTCCCTCTTTAAACCTGACTTGGGTTAATTATATAGGTCCTAACCCCTCAAAATTTATAACTAGGATATTTGGGAATTCAACATACCCCCCCAACACCTAGGTTTACCTCTAAACTTTACCGGTAATTTACTAGGGTACAAAATGCCTCACTAAGTCCCATTGTTGTTTGCCACTTACATGAAATTAAATAAATTCAACTCCATATATATATATATATATATATATATATATATATATATATATATTAATAGTGTTCCATGGGAATGCACTCACCATGTCCATTACTTCTTTTACTAGCACTTATAAATGTTGCCACTCACCACAAAGAAATAACTAGTCCTTCCTATATTCGATCTCACTTGATGAAGGGATACAACCTATGACATCCATTAAAACTTCTTCAACTTTTTTATAATCATCTCTCCTTTTATTATGCTCTCTCATAATACACAACCATTACATAATGAAGTATCCTAAGCCTTTTAAAGGCTTCATTACATGCAATCCATGGGCACGTTACCATGGGTCACCACTACCATGGGTTACTGACACCATGGCTTTGAAAACCACTTGTTTATCTAAAATATATTTGACTCTTTCATCAAGTCAATTTTAACCTAACATTCCCTTGCTTTAAATTTGACTTGAGGAAATTATCTCCTACCCCCCTCAAATTTCATAACCAATGTATTTAAGAATCTTGCATGTTTAACTAGGTCTTATACTTGTATGCCCATTTACATGCAAATATATATGTGTGTGTTAGACAATTAGGTTCCACAACCACCAATCTCCCACTTGGGGACTGATTACAACAACTCCACCACTGTCACACTTGCTAAATTATGCTTAAACTATGGAATTTATAAGTTTTTATCTTCACCGTCATGCTTGAAGGCCAACTGAAACTAAGTGAGAACTCAAGTTATTCTTGTTTATTGCCTTCATTAACATGTCTGCAAGCTTTTAGCTAGTATGTATTTTTTCTAGCTTCAACTACCCCACTTCTAAAAGTGATCATATGAATTGGTACCTAAGTTGTATATGCTTTGTCTTAAAATGGAAGGTTGAGTTATTTGAGAGATTAATGGAATTTGGAAAGTGCAACAACCTTTTGCAATTTCATAATCTAACTTATTGTTGCTCTACCTACATTAAAAACATACCTTGCAGTGTTCTTCCTACTATATATATATCAACTACCATAATTGAATCAACATATCCCTATAAAACAATGTTTGAGCCTCCAAAACATAATTCTTGAGTAGTGGCACCCCACAAATACTCGAGATTCGAGTGCACTGCTTGCCAATGTTTTTTCACTATTGCACCTATTGGACTATGCTTAAACTATGGAATTGATATGTTTTCTATCTTCAAATGACCATTTTATAAAACTAATAATATGAAATGGTACATGAGTTGTATATGTTTCGTCTTAGAATGGATGGTTGAGTTATTTGGAAGATGAATGACGCTCGACTATCAATGTACAACCTACTATTCTCCTCCTTTCCCAATTCCTCTGTAAACTTCTAAATTAATAGTATCTTTACCAACCTCTGTAATAACAACATACTCTACTTTTGTTTTTGACAGTGCAACAACATTTTGCAATTTCATAATCCAATTTATTGTTCCACTTACAGTAAAAAATACCTTGTGGTGCTCCTCCTCCTATCTATATCAACTATCATAATGGAATCAACATGTCCCTGTAGAATAATGTTTGAACCTTCAAAACATAATGTCTGAGTAGTGGCACATCGCAAATACTTGAGAGTCCACTTTACTACTTGTCAATGCTCCTTACTTGGATTTTTCATACACCTCACAACTCGTATTGCATGTACAATATCTGACCTAGTGCACATCATCACATACATGAAGCTGCCAACTACTAATGAGTATGGAACCTTGGACATGTAGTTTATCTCCTCCCATGTGTTGGGGCACATCTACTTAGATTGAAATGGCTAGTTAAATGTGTACTAATTGGGTTTGCATCCTACAATTTAAATCTTTCCAACACCTTTTCTATGTATTCACCTTGAGACAATGTTAATTTACAATTTTCCTATCTTGTATTATTTTCTCTTAACAATTTGCTTTGAAACAACAAAATCCTTCATCATGAATGAAATGATTACTTTTATTTTAAACACATTTAAATCCCACCTGTTAGACCCTACAACAAGCATGCCATTTACATAACATAAGAAGATAATATAGCTACCATTATCTAGTCTCTTAAAATAAACACAGTGGCCAAAATGACATCTACTATAACCTTATTTTGTCATTAGCCTATAAAATTTCAAAATACCATTTCCTTGAGGTTGCTTTAGGCCATACGCTCTCTTCTTCAACATGCATACTAATTTCTCTTTCCCTTTGACCTCGTACCCCTATGGTCGTTGCATACAAATCTTTTCCTCTAGATCCCCTTGGAGAAAGTTGTCTTGACATCTAATTGTTCAAGATGCAAATCTTCTACCACCACTAGGACTTAAAGTAGTTCTTATGAAGTCATTTCAATACCAAGAGAACTATTTCATCAAAATTTGTACCTTTTTTCCATGCAAAACTCTTTACAACAATTCTAGCCTTGTACCTATTTTTGCCTTCATCTTCTTCCTTCAACTTGTAAACTCATTTACTTTGCAATGTTTTTGCTTGCAAGAAATCGAACCAAGTCCCAAGTTTCATTATGTACCAAAGAGTCCTCTTGCCCCCACTTCTTTTTGGTTTCTACTTGCATTGCTTCTTCATATCTTTCTAGTTCACCAGAACCAATGAATAAGAGTATCATTGGGCAAGTCTATTTATCTTGGTAGATATTCTAACAATACTTGTAGGAGTTTGAGGTACTTGCTACTATTGTTGTTGAATATTTTGATTTTCTAACACTTTTGGAATTCATATTTATTTCATTATAACTAACCTTTGTACATGACCTTCTCATTGAATATCACATCTCTACCTCTAATGATTTTGTGATTTTTATAATCCCATAAGAAATAACCAAAATCATGAACTCCATATCTTATTTTTCCTCAAGGTTTGTTCTATTTTTTCTATAAATATGGAAAAAGGCTTCACAACCAAAACTCTGCAGACACAAGCAGTTTACCTTAATACCACCATTCAACAAATTTGAAGGCTCTCTATTTATTAAATAAATAATAGTATACAGAGCATCTTGCAAAATCTCTAAAGTCAATCTTGCATGCTCCATGGTTGCCCTGCTAATTATACCATTTTGTTGTGGTGTTCCTCAAATATTTCTCTTTATGAATCCCATGGTATGAACAATAACTATCAAATCCCTTGCTTTCATAACAATACTTGTAGGAGTTTAAGGTACTTGTTACTATTGTTGTTGAATATTTTGATTTTATGGCACTTTTATAATTCTATTTTTTGTGATTTCATCAAGCTCCATGTACTTTATGTTTATCTTTTCATATTTATTTCCTTGTAACTGACCTTGTACATGACCTTCTCATTGAATATCACATCTCTACTTCTAAGGATTTTCTGATTTTTATAATCCCATAAGCAATAACCAAAATCATAAACTCCATATCTTATTTTGCTCAAGTTTTGTTCTATTTTTTCTATCAATATGGAAAAAGGCTTCACAACCAAAAGTCTTCATAAATGAGCAATTTACCTTTTTAATTGTCCATGATTATCAAAATACCACCATTCAATGAATTTGAAAGCCCTCTATTTACTAAATAAATAGTATACATAGCATCTTGCAAAATCTCTAAGGTCAATCTTGCATGCTCCATGATTGCCCTACTCATCATACCATTTTGTTGTGGTGTTCCTCAAATATTTTTCTCTTTATGAATCCCATGGTATGAACAATAACTATCAAATTCCTTGCTTTCATATTCGTCTCCATTATTTGATATAAGACACTTCAACATATTTCCTATCTCATTCTCAACCAAATATTTACCTTTCGTAAAAATATTAAAAACAATGTATTTTCCTAGTTGCTCCATCAACAAAAGTAACATAAAAATAAGAACCACCAACAGATGATACTTGAGTTGGTCCTCATACATCTATATCCACAAGCCATACTTTTTAACTCTTTGTTTCCTTCCTAACTCTGAGAAATCTAACTCTTATGTTTGCCATAAACACAGTGCTCACAAAAATCCAAATCAACTTGCTTCAAATATGGGAAAATTTTCTTTGAGTGGGGACTTTGCATTCCCTTCTCACTCATGTACTTAAGCCTTTTCTCATATTTCTATTATTAGTGATCCTCTAGTGTCCATCTTCCATGAATTTCCTACAAATGCTACTATACAACCTTCAATTCTAATTGACTTGTTGAAAATAGATTTCTTATTAAATCAACAACATGCCTTACTCTTTTAGCAACCATTGGTTTCCATCTTATACTTTAATCCATAATTTATCCTTTCCAACAATTTTACATGGTTCAACATCACCAAGATAATTTTTTCTAAAAGCACCTTGAACATAATATTGAAAATATTTCCTACAAGATGTGGCATGAAATGAAGTCTTTTAAGTATATCTCCCAAGACTCAACACTGTTATCTAACAAAAGGAGTAAAGCATCTTGTAACACATCATTTTCTACATTTACTTTCCTTATTATTATCATATTGTCCATCTCTTTGTTTTTGTTTTAGTTCAAGGTAAGAATGGACCATATCCTTATAGTTTTGTAGAGTCTAAATATTTGTTGGGCCTTACAAACAAGTCTAGCCTAAGCTCCATGATTTAACCAAGCCAAGGCATTTACCCCAGCCATCCAAGGTCTTCATTCAAGAAAGGCTTCCAAGGCTTTTCATTCCAAGAGGACATAACATATTTGCTCAATTACACAACCACCTCGACTAGAGTTTTTGTTTTAGTTCAGGGTAAGGGTGGACAACATCCTTGTAGTTTTCCAGAGTCTACATATTTTTTGGGCCTTACAAACAAGTCTAGCCTAAGCTCCATGATTTAACCAAGCGAAGGAATTTACCCCAGCCATCCAAGGTCTTCATTCAAGAAAGGCTTTCAAAAGCCTTTTCATTCCAAGAGGACATAACATATTTGCTCAATTACACAACCACCTCAACTAGAGCCCATAACTTTTGCATCTCTTTTGAAAGTCATACAATCACATTCACTAAGAGATCAACACTCCCATTATTATCAAACGCAATTAACCTTGTTATGTATCACCATGTCTAGACATTCAGATGTCTAGATATTTGGGATATGCTTACCTCAAAATTCTTCTAAGGCTTCCAAACCTATCAAGCATAAAAGGCATCTAAGATTCTTGAGAATCAAGCCATTATCAAAACAATTTCTATGTGGCAAGTGAGGCCACAAACCGCTTATTCATTTTTGCCCCTCTAATTAAACCTCTTCGCTCATACTAGGTCAAGCTAGAGCTACTCAATTGCCAAATTTTTGGGGAATCACAAAGTTTGAATTAGATTGAAAGATTATGCAAGCATATAAAAACAACAAAACTATCTTCATAAATGGTTTCCCAAGGGGCTCTAAAATCAAACTCCTAGATTTGGTTTAATTGACAAAGTTTATTCTCCATTATGTGAATCGACAACTCTCAAGTTTGAAACCCCTTACTATCATAAATAGAGAGACCACTTCTATGGCTTAATTCTTGGAGAACACCATGTCCTCAATTATGAATAGCCTACTAGTTGATTTATTTGTACTCAAACATACTACAATTTTACATAACCTACAGACTTTTTAGGCCTCTAAGAGTTCATTTATTTGTACTCAAACATACTACAATTTTACATAACCTAAAGACTTTTTAGGCCTCTAAGATTCTTGAGAATCAAGCCATTATCAAAACAATTTCTATGTGGCAAGTGAGGCCACAAACCGCTTATTCATTTTTGCCCCTCTAATTAAACCCCTTCACTCATACTAGGTCAAGCTAGAGCTGCTCAATTGCCAAATTTTTGGGGAATCACAAAGTTTGAATTAGATTGAAAGATTATGCAAGCCTATAAAAACAACAAAACTATCTTCACAAATGGTTTCACAATGGGGCTCTAAAACCAAACTCCTAGATTTGGTTTAATTGACAAAGTTTCTCCTCCATTATGTGAATCAACAACTCTCAAGTTTGAAACCCCTTACTATCATAAATAGAGAGACCACTTCTATGGCTTAATTCTTGGAGAACACCATGTCCTCAATTATGAATAGCCTATTAGTTCATTTATTTGTACTCAAACATACTACAATTTTGCATAACCTAAAGATTTTTTAGGCCTTACAAACAAGTCAAACTTAAGCTCCTTGGTTGAATCAAGCCAAGGCATCTACCCTGTCCATCTAAGGTCTTCATTTAGGCCTTCGAGCCTTTTCATTCCAAAGGGACAAAACATAGTTACTTACTTGCACAACCATCCATATATGATTCCTCACCACTCACCCCTAAACACTCATTGCTCACTTCAAGGGAAAAAGACTCACCTCAAGCCAACTATGAACACATAGTCCATACCATATAGGTACTATGCTACAACTCTATTAGCTTCCCTAACTACAACATCGCATCCCCCACCATAGACAACCCAAGATAGTACACCCCTTCTCTACCTTTACAGTCTATCAAGTTCTACCACTACTTTTTCTTGTGATTTAAGGGAAAATAGTTAGGAAATATCAAAGCACTATAGCTCCAACCATTCCAACTACCCTCAAGGTTCTTCTAAGCACGTTTCAAGCCTCACATTAGGCCACCTTACTCAACCAATTCCCTTTCCATGCTCCACCCTTACCTAAGGCAAGTAATGGAAATTATAATCCATTTCTTCCATGGAATTTACACATTAATTGGGATACAGGGGTCAAGGGATAATCATGCATGCTTACCCAATCTATGGCATAAGCCCGCAACACTCAAAGCAATGGGACAACAATGCACCACGCATTTGCACCACGAATTTTTGACTAGCCACATTCACCATACAAGTACAACTCAATTAGACCAAGAATGATGGAAGAGTGAAGGAAAGATATCTTATGTATGCATGAGTGATTTCCAGCAGATGTCACTTGAAACCCTAATCCTCTCCTCTTAAAAATTCATATGAACCCCTTCCTTCTCACTTTTCAAACTTGCATTTATGTCATGGGTACAACCCCTCCATGTTCCTTCTTATGGAGTTCTAGCCGCCATTATTTGTGTTTGACTCAATTTGTAGTAATGTTATATTTTATGAAACATAGTTAGAATTCATTTTCTAAAAATAATCTCATTGTTATGGGCACTTCAATTGTGAGAGAACTCTTACATGCAATCTCGACATAGTTTACATTGCATTTTCCATTACCAACCTTAACATGGAAATTAACCAAAATCAACACCTTGAAGGGGAAATTTGCACACAAAATGGAATATGGTTCATTGATTGAATAGAGGGTGGGAAATATTGGAATTTGTCACCCATTGTTCTACTCTATAGAGATGCTCAAGAGCTAAGAGTTGTGCTTGTAAGCAATTCTTAGAAAACATTAAACATACAAGGTCCTTTCGAAAGAGCACTATTGGTGCACAACAAACTTCATCTTATTTCTAGACAAAGGCAGAATTAATTAAGGGAAAGAGAAAAACTTATGATGTGTTCCTTAATGATGAGCACTATTGTGTATTTAAAAAGCACTATTAGTTCACAACAAACTTCATCTTATTTCTAGACAAAGGGAGGATTGGTTAAGGGAAAGAGAAAAATTTAACATGTGTTCCTTAATAATGAGTATTATTGAGTAGTATCTAAAGAGCACTATTGGTACACAAGAAACTTCGTTTTATTTCTAGACAAAAGAGAACTATTGTTGCACAACAAACTTCATCTTATTTTATTTCTAAATAAGGAGCACTATTAGTGCCCAACCAACTTCAACAAACTTCATTTTACTTCTAGACAAAAGAGCACTACTGGTGCACAACAAATTTCATCTTATTTTATTAAACTTCATCTTATTTTATTTCTAGACAAGGAGTACTATTGGTAAATAACAAACTTCAACAAACTTCATTTTATTTCTAGACAAAGGAGCACTATTGGTGCACAACAAACTTCATCTTATTTTATTTCTAGACAAAGGAGCCCTATGGGTGCACAACAAACAAACTTCATCTTATTTCTAGGGAAAGGGAGGATTGGTTAAGGGAAAGAGAAAAACTTAGGATGTGTTCCTTGATGATGATGTGGGTTCGGATATTAATGTTGAATTGGCATTAGCCAACTTATATCTTAATGAACTAGTGCAAGAGGCGATCACTTTTGATGATGGTGATCCTTGAAACACGAGTTGACAGTGATCCTGATTTTGATGATTCTGATTGTTGGCAATTCCAATGATTCTGATGGTTGGCAATTCCAAGCCACGGGATTTTTCCATCTACAGTTTTAGTATGTACTCATGCTGATTTTGATGATTCTGACAGAGGATTGTTGGCAATTCCTGACAGAGGATTGTTGCCAATTCCAAGCTGTGGGATTTTTCCATCTACAGTTTAGTATGTACTCTATTTTGTACTGGCCATTGGCATTTCTCTGTCCTCTTTCCCATGCCATTATGTCATATGACGTTTGGCACATATATAGAGCCGAGCCATCATGCTAAACTATGCTAAACTATCACATATAATCTTTAGAACATTGACATTGTTGTAAATTTTACAACACTGTAAAATATGAAATAATTTACCAATCCTACGCAACCATACTTGCAACTTCGGTTAAAGGCATTATTTTGCCTCAAGCAAGTCCTATGTAGCCTCTAGTCACGTTCCACAGCAGAAAAATTATTTTCATGTTAGGGCTGCAGTAATCTTGCTATCTGGTTAACCACGAAAGACTGTATTCTAGTATAAAGTCAGCTTCAATTGTTTAAACACACGATACAGGGAATTCTGGGAGTTGTTAAATTCAGCCTTTCGAGGGAACTAACAAAATACACCTATCTCTTCGTAAACTCACAAGAAAACAAACTAATCCTAGGCATACAAACAGATAAGAGCATGGAATTCCATTTTCCATTCACCTCAGAATCAAACAGACAAGATTCAATTATTGAGTGATAAAAGCCAACTATTGTTTGATATATGCACCATGTATCATATCATTTTAAAATTTCCTCAAAATAAACAATGTACATATCTTACATGAAGAATTTTACCCTGTTAGCTACTTCAAATGATATTGTACTAATTCTTAGAAATAAGGAAAGTCAAAGCTTTATTATATTAAGGCTAGCAAATATAAGATTATCAACTGAAATTCTTTGTAGAAGTTCTTCTATTATAAATGTGGCAAAACTTTCACTTATCCATATGCAGTTGTTTTCCTGAAACAGAATCGTAGAGACAACTACATAAGGACATTTAACAAGCAACCTGTTATAAATAATATAGTAATGCCTTACAACTAACTTGAAATCTGTATAAAGTGGTGACAAAGACAGGACTATCAACTAAAAGCCTTTAAGTTTCCACATTGTAACATGAAAATCTACATTCTCATCCATCCCCTAATCTAGAAATGTTCCAAAGCATGCCCTCAATGATCAGTGTGAGAATATCAAAATGACCTCAGCGAGCTTCATATTGAACAACTGCACAAAACACAATCAAGACAGCATTATAAGCCTTTGAGATGGTTGTATTAGCGTGACATAAGCATCGACAGATAGAACTTTATTCCTATTACTGAATAAAGACCAGCATTGGCATTCTTATCTTGAAAATTATGCTAGAAACAATTGTCTGATTGAATAAGAAAACCATTATGAATTCTTAGGCAAAAGTAATGGCCCCTTTTTAATCATCAGTTTTTTAACATGTTTAAAGTGAAATGGTCACCGCTCACCAGAGATTGGTTTCATTCAGATCCTAAGATTGAACTTAAAACAAAGAGAAGATTGCGCGCAAAACCCAGTCAAAATGAGTAGAATACAAGCTCTAAAAAACTGTATCATGCAATCCAACGAATACAAATTAGTTCATCCATAAGAAATCTTACTTCTTCTAGTACGTTTCTTGTACAGGATGCGATAACCACATTCTCTGCATTGAATTACATCACCAGGTTTTAGTGAATTCTCAGCTCCACAGTCTGCAATAACATATAAATGTAAGAAAAACGCATGAGGTAGAAACAACAGAACACAAGCAGTAAAGTATCTTATCTTAATTGTTAATACATATGATTTTTGAAAACAAAGATGCAACACGTTCGGCAATAAAATATACTTCGCGTTTTAACAATCCATCTAGAGACTAGAAGCTAGGGAAGTAAAGATACCTCCACAAATGTAACCGACGGGTTCAGGCATTGCAGGACCATCCATGGTAGCTTATAGCCTGTAGGATACAATGACACAAATCCTAACTATAGTTATAATTTCATTAAGAATGGAATTAAATGCAATTAATCGCAAACTTTTGATGAACCAAAAAATTAGAAGAATGAGAATTATTTCAGACGCATAAAGAACCGTGAAAGTATCCTAAGGAAATTTGGGGCAAAGAAGCCCTAATCATTCATAGCAGACCGAATCAAACCCTACAACTAAGAAACCCTAACTCAAACCCCAAAGCTTTTGCTCTGCATGAAAAACAGTACAGAATAATATTTTGCAGTAGAGATCACGGACAAGAATCTGCGTATGGCATACCTGAATAAAAGTGGGATCGTATTGTATATGAAGATTTGGGTATTGTGTATTGCAGAAAACAACTTCGAATACTAGTTGGGAGCTCACTCTGTGAATGGATCAAAAGTGCTCTAAAGTTTCTCTATTTATAGCACTCGTTGATGTCTCGAAGCTTCGTCCCTAATAACTAGTCAACCTTGCCAGAAGTGCCAAGAATCCCGTTCCACGTTGACTTCTTATTTTGGGTTGGAGCGTAGCTGAAAGCAACCTCATTTTGTGAACTTTGTGGTTTATCCGGACTATCGTGGAATAACTTGGGCATAGGTTATATACCCATCTTAGGGGTGCGGGTCCTGGGGGATTCCTATATTAAAGAGCAAAAAGAGGAATAAGAGAGTTTCCTGGATTTATGGGAAAAAATGTTGGAATAATGCAACATAGGGTTGGGTTATAAAGGGATCTGGCATAATTTAAAAGTTTGTTAATTTAAAGAATGATTTTGAAATTTAAATGGTATATAGTTAATGTGAAAGAAAAAAAAAAATCCATATTTTTAATGGGAAGGTTATTGATTCAAAATTTTATGGGTACATAGTTATATTACAAAGTGGTGTAGTTTAAGTGAAAATTTTAACAATTTAAATTTTGATTTGTTATCAAAATCAATATTTCAAATTAATAAAAATTAATTAAAGAAACATATTTGATTGAAATTTCATATTAATACTTTTTCTATTTTAATAATTAAGTTTTATATCTTGTAAATTGTAAATAGGCATGGTCCACAAGATAAGATTGTAATTAGAATTATTTAGATACTTTATAACTCTATGAATTGATAAAGTCAACTTTGTCAACTTACTTTGTCTATTGATTTGTTCTCTATAAGTCTGTGAACTTATAAAGTCAACTTTGTCAACTTACTTCGTCCATTAATTTGTTCCATTAAGAGGGCAGATAGACTTTCCGGGCACAGGCTCTCCCAAGAAAGAGAAATCTATGCCAAAGAAACATATAGGTATATACACAACAAGCAAAGGCAATGCCTTCATATTGACTCGCTAGCTAAAATGTGGAGGTGGAATGTACCCACCAAATTGAAATGCTTTGTTTAGCTTGTCATACATATCACATACTTACATGGGAGAAATTAGCAAAAGGAGGTGTACAAGGTCCAGGGTGTTGTCCTTTGTGCAGATCTGCATATGAGGAGACCCAACACCTACTATTGGCTTGTCCCTATGCGATCCTTATATGGGAGGAGGTATCCAGTGCACTCAGGATCTCTCTAACGGTGGGCAAGTCTTCTATAATTGCATGCCTAGCTAACTGGACAATCAACCATCTAGTGTACAAGGTTATTCCTTTATATATCTTTTGGGGCATTTGGCTATGCAGGAATTAAGTCATTTTCGAGAACAAAACCCCATATTTCAAACACATATCCATGGAAATTGTGGCATATTTTCTGGAAATTGGTCCTTACAAACTCATTCTTACTGGCGTATATGGGCTTATAACAAATTTGATAATCTCTCCTCCGTGGGCTATTTTGATGGCACCACTACAAATGGCTTATGCAGATGTGGAGCTATTATCTCTATTAGTCCCTCCATGGTTTATCACTTCCACTAGTTTGGGAGTGTTGGCACCAACACAAGAGCAAAAGTGTTGGCGTTATTCGGCGTACTTAGATGCCTTGCCTGACTTGTTGTAGAGGGTACTCTGGTTGTAGGGGACTTGAAGATCATGATAGACTGGGAAAAAGGAAGGGCCTTCTGGCAGGTGCCCACTCTCCTCCATTGGATGGATCAAATTGAGTTATTAAAGGCCTCCTTCACAACCATCCAATTTTTCCACATCGTTCATGAACAAAACACCCTTGCAGATAGGTTCTCCAAGAGAGGATCCTTTGCGCCTATTGGGCAGATTCACTATGAGTTACTTGACAATGGTACAATCCATGATGTTCGATATTTCTCTATCTAGCAACTATGTTTCCATGGCATGCTTTTTTCTTTATGCAATTTACAATGACCTCCTAGACTTTTCTATTAGACTGATAGAATATTTATTCTGATGCAATCCATTATTTTTGTTATAGCTAGGCATCTAATGTCACCCCTGGTGTATACTCTACCGATTTACTTTTGGATAATGCTCTTATTTTTCTTTCCTTGATTGCAGGATGATGTAGGATATTTATATGTTTCATTTCTCAGTGTTTTATTCTCCTCTAGAATTAGGATACTTGGAAGAGAAATGTTGCATATGTAACACTCTTTTGTTTTCAGTAATGCAAATTTGTTGTTTTTTCTTTTGAAAAAGAAAGGTGATAAATAGTGAACATGGTTTTACTTAATGGTTATCCAATGCCATAAGTGCTTTGTCATATGTGCTTATTGATTTATGACAAGCACTTAGAACTAAACCAAAATAATTAATGACAAGTTGTGAGAGCTAAATCAAAGTAATTATAAAAGTTGAATCCATTGTTGAATAGATAAAATATAATATTTATTTTGAGTTATCAAGTATACATTAAAGTTGCATTAACTCCAATTACAAGCTAATGAGGAGGAGAATATATCTATTAGGTTAGAGGTCGAGGACATCAAATTTCTCAAAAAATTAAAAGAAGATTGTAGGTGGCATACCAGGCAAAACCAACACAAGGATTGGAAGTATGGCAGATGCTCAAGGGTCCTATATCATGAACAAGAGGTTAGAGGTTTGAATATTGGCATGGATAATGTGGAAACGTAGTTAAATGGGAAGGGGAGGGATAACTAGAGGATAGAGACTTGGAATAGACCATGATGAGTCTAAAAACAGAGGTGCTTATCTACAAGGTTGATAAGAAAACAATAAAAATTAACACTCACATTTTATAACCACCCTCCTCCCACATCTACCCAAGTAACTGGCCAACCAGGGTAAACATGCGATGAGAGGATACTATGATATGATTCAACCTCATTGGTGACCTTAAGGAAATGGAATCGATAGAAACACATGAACCATACCTTCCACATCAACAACAACGCTCCCAAGAGGCATCCTGCCCTTGGGTCCCACTGATTTTTTAGCCTCTTAACCTCTGGACGCTCTCATGTTATGGGCATGCCAGTGTCTAGGGACCTCTAGATGCTCTCACAGGCCTACATGCCTACATCCAGGGACTTTTCCCAGCAAACCTGTGTTAGCGTTCACAGAATTTAAGCCACTTTTCTAGCCCATAATTCTGGCCACTTCCCAGAACTTGTTGTAACTTTCAGAATCCATTAAACACATGATGACAAGACTAATAAACAAAAAAACAACTTCAGGACTAGACCTGACCATCCCCAACCGAGTCTGACATTCTGTCAAACACTTGGCATCAATGCAACCTACAGGTCTAGGATACAAGACAGAGCATGAATGACTAAAAAATCTTTTGAAACATGACAAGAAGGATCACCACCTTCTGCCTTGAACTTTTATGACATCAATGTCTTGCATCCATCATTTTAACAATTAAAAGTAAATACATGAAATAACCATGGAATGAACCAGTCAATTAATCATGCTTAAAACCAGCATAAAACCATGGAAATAACAGAGATATAATAGTCATTAAATCCACATATAAACAAGTACAAAAGCAAGAGAACTTAGCTTTCATTAATCATAGGAAAATTTGACCAGGTTCGAGACTTCCATGTACCACCCGACTGTAGACATGGCTGAACCAAATCTTTCTTTTAGCTAGTTACCCCCATGACATATTCCAAGCATGAATGTGTCATCTCATGGATAAACTAATAAAAAAAAAAACAACAACAACAACAACAACAACAACAACAAGGGAATCCATAGGTTGAACCACCTCCACTCTCACCAAACCATGATCACACCAAAACTAGTGCTCTGATTACAAAACCGAACCAAACTTGGAATGCCATCCATCATCCATAACTATCCTTGAAGAATTTTTCGTCTCCTTGTCTCTAAGGCTTTATTGCAATCAAATCCCATATCACTAGGCCCTAAACTGAGACTAGTCTCTCAGGATTTACCACAATCCAAACCTGAATCACTATGCCCTAAATCGAGACTCCTCCTTCAGGCTTTACCGTGTATCCCTCCAAAACCGGTTAAGGGATTCCTAGGCCTTTGGGAATGAACCTTGACACCACATCCACCCTGGATTTCAAAATCCATCTGGAAAATCCAAAGATCAAAACCAAGATAAACATCCCAACACATCATGGCATCTAGAAAAGGCAAGTATAGGTAGAAAACCACTTTCATAGCCCATCAAAACCATGCCACTGACAACAAGATCACCATACACCAACATGCAAGGCCATGAATGTCAAAACCAACTAGGAAATCACAAATAAAATATGTTAATTGCAAGTATTCCTGTTAAAGCTTCCTAATCCTACTCTTCCTTCCTTCATCCTTGCTTTCCTTCCTTTCCCTTTGCTTTCTTTTCCTTCCTTGATCCAAAGCTAGAGTGCTCCAAGAAAACTCTAAGGGACCAAGAGTGAGAGAGACAGAGAATAATGAGAGAGCTCCAAAACTTGAATTGACAAAAGGTTACCAATTGACCCTAAGAAACTTTTTTATTAATGAGGCCTCTATTTTCTTCATTTTCCATTATTTTCCTTCATTTTCCTCCTCACATGCAACATGTGACCTTTCACCTCCATTTTCTCCTAATTTCCATTATTTCATAAATAAATGTGCCAAAAATGTCATTTTCCCTTTCCAAAGCCTTTTCCTTTGCCTTTGCCAATTTCCTTTAGCCATAAACACATCCAGTGATGCCCGTTGGGATATCTTTGCCCAATATTCAACTTGGAATATGTGTCCCTTAACCGTGGTCTTATTTTTCCTTTATTAACTTTTATTAGGGGAACACAGTCCTTGGTGTTAAAACACACTAAGACCTTAGCAAAACTACTAAAAATAAAACATACTACCCATGGAGCTTTATAACTTATCTCGTTGCAATATTTACAATGAAAGACCTGCTCAAAAAGTAAAACATCATGACAACATGACAAGATAACAACCATTATACCTATTGGAGATTTATAACTTAGTTCATGGTGGTATTTACATCCATATACATATATACATATACCAAAACAACAGTAAAACATATGCCAAACATATACCAAATATCAAACCAAAATTGCTTTGCCTCAACCGATAAACAATGAAAGATACATGGCCTGCATCTGATCTGTCATCTCCCATGTAGCTTCTTCAGGCCCAAAGTTCTTCCACTGCACTTTAACTTTCTCTATGGCTCTTTTCTTGAGCACGAGATGCTTTTGTTGCAATATGCACTGAGGCTCTGGCTGGAACTCTCCTTCTTTCTCCACCTGCAATACAGACCAATTGATAACATTATAAACATCCTTTATATACCTCTTAAGCAATGAAATATAGAAAACATCATGGAATTTCACTATTGGAGGTAGTGCAAGTCGATAAGCCACGGGTCCAATCCTCTCAAGGATCTCAAAATGCTCGCAATGTCGTTGTGCCAACTTAGCTCATGGTCCAATCCTCAAAGAGCTCTTCTTGGGCTTGATGCGCAAATACACATGTTCCTCAACTTGAAACTCCTTGAATACCCTGTGCTAGTCCTTATAACTCTTCTGTCTATCCTGTGCTACCTTTATATTCTTCTTTATAACCTACATTTCTTGTTTCATGTCTGCCAACATATCGGGTCCAATAAGTACCATGTTCACTGGATCACTCCAGCTGATGGGAGTATTGCAACTTTGTCCATACAATGCCTTGGAAGGACTCATCCTTAACGACTCCTAATAGCCATTATTATATGAGAACTCAACCAATGGAAGATGCTCCTCCCATTTCCTCTGTTGGTGCATCACGTACATCCTCAGCATATCCTCCAAGATCTTGTTGACCCTCTCTGTCTGCGGATGATAAGTTGTATTGAAGGCCAACTTTGTACCAAACCTACAAATAGCTCCTTCCAGAACTTGGAAGTGAACTTTTCATCCCTGTCCGACACAATCTTCTTTAGAACACCATGTAGTATCACTATCTCTCTGATGAAAACATGTGCCACCTCAATGGCTGAATATGTAGTCTTCACTGGAATGAAGTGAGCTACCTTGCTTAACATGTTGACTACGACCATAATAGAGTCATGATGTCTCACTATCCTCAGAAGACCTATAACTAAATCCATGGAAATTACCTTCCATTTCCATTCCATAATCGCAATAGGTTGTAGTAGACCACCTTGATGCTTACATTCTACCTTTACCTAATGACAATCTAAACATCTAGCCATGAACTCTACCACTTCCTTCTTCAGATTCAGCCAATAGTAGGACTTCTTCACCATTGTCAACATCTTTTGATATCCTGGGCGACCCAAGTATGGCTTCATGGGAAACTCCCACAAGATAAGCTTCTTGAGATCACTGCAATTCAGCACATAGATCTTATCCCTGAATCTCACTAGACCATTTGCTGTGAGACGATAGTCTACATCCTGATCACCTATACTTGTACTTGTACCCTATTGTAACATGTGCATGATCTCCATGTACTTCTCATCCCGTTGTTGTGCCTGCAAGATCCTATCCTGTAACTCTGTCCCATAAGAGCTCATATTTGCTATATGATTTACCTGCACTTTCCTGTTAACAACATCTGCGACTCGGTTCTCCTTTCCTTTGATGTGTCTGATCTCGAAGTTGAACTCACTAAGGGTGGCCAACCATCTAGCTTGCCTAGCATTTAGATTCGGTTGGTCAAACAAATACCTCAACCCGCTATGATTGCTCATCAATATAAACCTCCCGCCATGAAGATATTGCCTCCACATCTTCAATGCATGTATGATTGCTGCTAGCTCAAAATCATGCGTCAGATAGTTCTGCGCGTGCTCATTCAATTTTTGTGACTCGTAGCACACTACCTATCCTTCTTGCATGAGAAATCCACCAAGTCCTCTCTTGCAAGCATTTGTACACACTATAAACTCCTTGTCCAAATCTGCAATACTTAGCACTGGTGCATGTGTCAACAACTGCTTAAGTTGCTCAAATCTAGCTGCACAGTCTTCCATCCATTCGAATTTCTTACCTTTCCTTTGTAATGATGTGATAGGATATAAGATGCATGAGAAGTTCTTGATGAACCTCATGTATTAACCTGCCAATCCCACGAATTATCTCACCTCATCCACATTCTTAAGAGTTGCCCACTCCATGATGGACCTTATTTTTTCTAGACCTACTGCTATGCCTTCCTTGGAAATGACATGTCCCAAGTAATGCACCTTCTCTGAAAGAAGTTTCACTTGTTAAGCTTAGCATACAACTAATGCTCTCTTAGAAATATCAACATTGTTGCTAAATCATCGACATGTTCTTCCTCATTTTAGAATATACCAATATGTCATCAATGAATACAATAACAAACTTGTCCAGATAAGGACACAACACACTATTCATCAAACACATAAATGTAGTTGGAGCATTAGTCAAACTGAATGGAACTACAACAAACTCATGATTCCCATACCTAGTATTGAACGTAGTCTTGAAGATATCATCTTCCTTGATGCATACCTGATGGTATCCTGATCTCGAGTCGATCTTAGAGAACATTGTTGCTTCCTTCAACTGATAAAACAAATCATCTATCCTTGGCAATGGGTACCTCTTCTTGATCATTACCTTGTTCATTTCCCCGTAATCAATTCACAATATGATAGTACCATCTTTCTTCTTTACGAACAATAGTGGTGCACCCCAAGGCGATACACTTGACCTAATGTATCCCTTGTCAAGCATCTCCTTTAACTGCAATTTCAAGTCTCTTAGCTCTAGAGTGCTCATCTTGTAAGGTGCCTTCGATGCTGGTGCTTCCCCTAGCACCAACTCAATAGAGAAATCCACTTCCCTGTGAGTAGGTAATTCTGGAATCTCTGCTGGAAAGACATCCTGATATTATTGCAATACAAGGTACCTCTTGAAGATTTTTGCATCCTTAACATCTTTTCCTTTGTCACTAGATATATGTAATGCAAACATCACACAACCTTTTCTGCAATTATGCTTAGTGTGCATAGCAGTAACCATCCTCACTGATGTAGGCTTCTTATTCCCCTGTAGAGTTCTCTTTTCCCCACTATCATCCACACACTCAATGGCCTTGTCGAAACAATCCACTTTGGTCCTGTGAAAGGTACAACCAATCCATACCCAAAAGCATACTATATGATCCAAATGGAAATACATTCAAATGTGTTGTTGTAGGCATACCATTTAACTCAAATGCACAATATCTTACTCAATGGTCAACACTCTTCTTTGTACGTGTAGCCAACTATACCAACCAAGATTTTGCATGCGCTTCTTTTCTCAAACCACACTTATCCACCAGGTCAGGGTTAATATAACTATAGTTAGATCCAAGATCAATCAAAATAGAAACAACTTGATTAGAAAGCTTACCATCCATCTCAATGATAGATGCTTGATGATCTGCTTGCATGTTGTCCATAACTGCATAGATTCGAGGAATGCTATGACCAACATCACCATCTGTATGTGCCTCCTGAGCACTATATATTTGGGGTCTACCACCGTGATATTGCGTACAATCCATCTTATGATGATCCTTGCCACATATCCAACACTGCAATGGTTCTCTACCACCTCCTCTAACCCACTTCTCTCCGTATCCCTTCTCAGTTGTATTGAACTTCTTGTAAGGGACTAAATTTTATTTCTCGCTTGCACCTTGAGGTCTTCCTCGCTTTGGTGGCCATTTTCCTTTAGCTTTCTCATTTCCTTTCAAGTCACGCATAGGCTCAACTTTGCGCTTCGACTGCTCATAACATTCTTTCAACTTTGATATGTCCTCCTCCAATGATCTAGGCTCATCAAACTCAATTCGGTCTTTGTATGATATTGGAATTCCACTAATGAATCTCTAAACCTTACCCTTCTCCTCCTTGAGGTAAGGCACATATCTCAACAATTCCAAGAACCTGCTAGTATACTCATCATCTATCATGGAACCTATCCGCAACTCATAAAACTCCTTAACTATGTCATCAAAGTATCTCTCTGACAAATACTTCTTCTTGAAAAGCCTCTCAAATTCATGCCAAGGCAAATCATCTTCATGTATACCTTTAACATTCTTCACATTGTCCCACCAAATATATGCTTTACCTTTGAGATTGAAAGTGAATATCTTTGCTTTCATGTTTTTTGAATAATCATGTAATCTGAAGAACTTCCTCATACCAAGTAACCATGCCTTTGCATCCTGTGATTTCTTCATCTCTCTAGCAAAGGTAGGCAACTTTGCTTTCTTAAACTCATCTGGGAAGTATCCCCTATCACTCCTTCTGTAAGGATGATAACGATGACGATCATGATGCCTGTCAGAAGAATAACTAGAATAGTACTTGTGTTTATCACCTCTCCTATCTGGAGTGTCCAACAACCTCCCATCTATGATCGTATCGTCTTTGTCCAACCTGTGACCACCATAAGACCTGCTGCCATATGTCCCATTAGTTGTGTCCTCTTGCTCATGGCTGACCCAAAGTGGTACCTTTCACTGCAATTGTGACAAACTCCGAAGTAGTATTGCATTAATTTCTACTTGTTTCTCTTGTGCCTGCATGATTTTGTCATTGTTCGGCTTACAACTCCTTATTTCTTCCTTCAAGCTTCTCAATGTATCTGCCAAATCATAAGAGTGCCCAATACCTCACTTCTCATCTAATTCATAGGGAGGGTCTTTGTAGTCTACCATCTTGCAAGCCATTTTGATCTCTTTCCTACAAAGCATACTATGTTAGCTAAATCAAATCACAATAAATCAACATACCTTAGTATACTTCGGGGAGGATACCTTGTCTACAAGATCAACAATCAGCATGATTCATGTATAAGATAATCATAACAACATATCGACATATGATACATAAGCATATAACCATGTAACCATTAGTCTAGCTAGAGTTTGGTCATCAATGCATGAACATACGCATACCATGACCTCAGGCATGACAACATAACCACACCAATGTACACTGACAATACGTAAGCATAAACAACATGTAACCAATCATACACCCATGACAATACACTTCACACAACGACATCCTTATCCCCATGGCAACATCACTACAACCATGACCAATACCATGCATATGTGATAAGCATTCAAGGATGATTGACACATGTGCAACCGACATGAATGCATGACAAACACATTCACCCAAGAAGAGTGCAACCACACTCTAATACCAATTTGCAACTACCCTCCTCCCACATCTACCCAAGTAATCGACCAACCGAGGTAAACATGCGATGAGAGGCTACTATGATGTGATTTATCCTCCTTGGTGACCTTAAGGAAATGGAATCGATGGAAACACGTGAATGATACCTTCCACACCAGCAACAACACTCTCGGGAGGCATCCCACCCACTCAGGCATCCTGCCCCTGGGTTCCATTGATTTTTTGGCCTCTTAACCTCTTGATTCTCTCATGCTATGGGCATGCCAACATCCAAAAACCTCTAGACGCTCTCACGGGCCTACATGGCTGCGTCTAGGGACTTTTCCCAGCAGACCTGTGTTAGTGTCTGCGAAATTTAAGGCACTTTTCTAGCATAGAATTCCCGCGACTGCCCAGAACTTGTGGTAACTTTTAGAATCCATCAAACACATGATGACAATTAATAAACTGAAAATCAACTTCAGGACTAGGCCTGACTATCCCCAACTGGGACTGACATTCTGTCAAACACTTGGCATCAATGTAACCTACAGGTCTAGGATACAAGACAAGGCATGAATGACTAGAAACTCTTTTGAAACATGACAAGAAGGATCACCACTTTCTCCCTTGAACTGTTATGACACCAATTTGGTCTTGCATCCATCATTTTACAATTACAAGTAAATACATGAAATAACCATGACATGAACTAGTCAATTAACCATGCTTATAACTAGCATAAAACAATGGAAATAACAGAGATATAACAACCATTAAATCCACATATAAACAAGTACAAAAGCAAGAGAGATTAGCTTTCATTAATCATAGGAAAATCCGACCAGGTTCGGGACTTCCACGTACCACTCGATTGTAGACATGGATGAACCAAATATTTATTTTAGTCAGTCACCCTTGTGCCATATTCCAAGCATGAATGTGGGATCTTATGGATAAACCAATAAAAAACAACTAAGTGAATCCATAGGTTAAACCACCTCCACCCTCATCAAATCGTGATTACACCAAAACTGGTGCTCTAATCACAAAATTGAATCGAAATTTGAATTCCATATGGAATCTATCACTATCCACGAGGAATTTTCTGTCTCCTTCTCTCTCAGGCTTTATCGCAATCCAATCCTTAATCACTAGGCTCTAAACCAAGACCAGTCTCTCAGGCTTTACCGCAATCCAAACCCAGATCACTAGCCCTAAACCGAGACTCCTCCCTCAAGCTTTACCATGTATCACGCCAAAATCGAACAAGGTATTCCTAGGCCTTTGGGAATGAACCTTGAGACGGCCTCTGCCTTGGATTCCAAAATTCATCTGGCAAACCCAAAGCTCAAAACCGATATAAAAATCCCAACACACCATGGCATTCGGAAGAGGCAAGGCTAGGCTGAAAGCCACTGTAATAACCTGGAAAAACCATGCCACCAACAACAAGAGAACCATACACCAACATTCAAAGCCATGCATGTGAAAACCAACTAGGAAATCACACATGCAATATGTTACCTGCAAGTATTCCGGCTGAAGTTACATGATCCTGCTCTTCCTTCCTTGATCCAAAGCTAGAGTGCTCCAAGAAAAATCTAAGTGACCAAGAGTGAGAGAGAGAGAGAATAATGAGAGAGCTCCAAAACTTGAACTGACAAAAGGTTACCAACTGATCCTCATAATCCTTTTTATTAATGAGGCCTCTATTTTCTTCATTTTCCATTATTTCCCTTCATTTTTGTCCTCACATGCAACCTGTGACCTTTCACCTCCATTTTGCTTTTCCAAAGCCTTTGCCCTTTTCCTTTGCCAATTTCCTTTAGCCATAAACACATCTCGTGATGCCCACTAGGATATCTTTTCCCAACATTCAGCTTAGAACACGTGTCCCTTAACTATGGTATTATTTTCCCTTTATTATCTTTTATTACATGAACTTTTCACTAGGGATGTTACACATTTTACAAAGTTTGAATAACTTAGATATGAGAATGGACTAGAGATCTCAATGTAAGAAGGAAAAGAAACATGATTCACGAGTTAGGGAGAAGGATGTTGGAGATTCAAGGTGTTTTGGGAGTGTTTTAGGTAGCACCATTACTCATTAAGGAATTCAACTAAGAGAGACTATGTTTCCTTAAAATCAAAGAGTATTTCAAGCATGACAATAGTGGAGCAACAAAGAATAGGAATTTATTTGGATAGTTTTCAAGGAAGTCTAAGAAGATTAAGCCTCCTACATTTAATGGTGAGCACTAGAAGGGAGAGAAGATTGAAACTTGGTTGTTAGAGATGAGAAAATACTAGTTACACAATTACTCATCCAATTTAGAGGCACGAATTGCATCTACCACTTGAAGGAAAAAGTGAATATGTGGTGGGAACAACTTAGAGAAGTCAAACACTCGAATGAATAGAAGATCTCATGGAGACAATTTAAAAAGTTTTTAAAAGAAATACCTTTCTGAGTACTATTATGAAAATAAAATGTACCAGTTCTTCGAACTCAAGTTAGGAAATATGACAATGGAAGAAGATGATCAAAATTCACCGAATTGTTGATGTATGTTGATTTTTTATAAAGATGAAAAACTATAAATACAAATATTTTTTAGTGGGTTGCCACCATTTTATAGTGACATAATCAAATTCGATGAACTAAGGAATTTGGATGAAGCTACGAGGAAGGAAAATTACCTTTATGAGCAGGGAAAAAACAAATCAGCCTTCCAAAAAACCTGGGATAACAAGATAAGAGCCAAGGTGAAGCAAAGGAAGAAGGGGCTTAAACCTTCATTCTTCAAGAACAGTTCTCAGACAAATCAACAAACTCAACCAACCCATAGTGAACCAAAGGGGGTTGATTCATTAAGAGACCAAGATTTCAGCCCATCAAGTGTTAGGGTTGAGGAGGAGAACACATATAAAGGGACTTCCCTCACAAAGGAGACAAAATGAGGATTGCACATCACATTCAAGGAGTTGATACACTGGAGGGAATGGGTAGAAACATGTCCAAGATCTATGCATTAGAGGACAATAGGTGGGTTGGTAATCAAACACATATGATTGAAGTTGAAGGTAAGATAAATAACCATCCCGTTACCATTTTAACAAATTCTAAAGCTATTCATAGTTATCTTAATCCTAAAATTGTTGAAGGTTTTAACTTGAAGAAAACCAAACATGGTAGGACTTGGATAGTTCAGTTAGCTACATGTACTAAAAGAAGAATAAATGAACTTGTAAAAGAATGTCAAATTAATATGAATGGGTTGAGCATAATTACAAATTTGAACATCATAACCTTGAGATCATATGATTTAACAATTGGTATGGATTGGTTGGAAATACATCATGCAATACTAGATTCTTATAATAAAGAATTTAGTTCCCTTTATGAAGAAGGAAATTGTAACAAACCCCCTCCTAATTCCCACTAAAACACAAGTTAGAAGGAGGTGGTTACTATATTGACTCGAGATCCAAGATAGTGTTACAAAAATTGTTGGGTTGTGTTATATTCTTTCCACGTAGTTAACAGGGGGTTTGAAGGGCACTTGTAACCCCACTTTATGGGGTCCACGGCAGCGACCCGGAAAATTTTGGTTTTGGACCCTATGTTAGGTTGGGCGGACCCACCTATGGTTTTGTGCATGATTTTCGCACATGTTTTTTGGACGCGATGGTTTTCGGTCCATGGTATTCGATGCTTCGGCATGTATAAATATGTATTGTAACATTGAAAGGAACATAATGAAAAATCAAGCTGGTAGTCCCAGTTTTGGGATCTAGGGGAAAATATCTGTGTATATGTGTTTTATGTGTTATGATCTCGCATTGTTTATTTTCTGTGTTTTAGAATTCGTATGCAGGTAATTTCTGTACGGGGTTAAAACCTACAGAAATGGGGTCTAAAAATTATGATATTTTCCAACCTCCTTAAAATTTCAAATGGATGTCATAATTACGTTCATTTCATCGAGACAATTCTTGTGATATAAATTTTGTCTTGATCCGACTTCGGGATTGAAAGTTATGGTCAATTAAAGTTTGAGCCATGTCATCAATCTACCATATAGCATCCATGTGGCGCTCACATGGTTTTCATAGTCATCCTCCTCACTACCACTTGGAATTAGTGCAGTGGTTGCCTACCTAATCATGACACGGGGTCATAACATAAAAATACATATGTGTACATGTATAAACCACCCTTTATTACGTCGACACAATTGCCCACTATCACCACGTGACCCCAAACGAAACTCTTCTCGAAGAAAACAATCTCGGAGGCTTGAGGGGGGTTGCATTACTAGAAACTTCCAAGATCCGAGATTCCAAGGTCTCAGGGAAAACCATCTCAGTGAGACCCTTTCTTGGAAGAAAAACTAACCTCAAGGACAACCCTTCTTGGGAAAAATTATTCTCGATGAAAACTCACATCTAGGCGCATTATTGCCACGTCATCTTGGGAATAAATTCCCCAAAAGAAAGTGTCTCAGATGAAAACCTCCTCAGAAGGAACATGCAGTTAGACGTGCTCTTGTGACGTCATCTCAAATAAAACTCCTCTAAAGGAATGCACACATGGGCCCACTCTTTCCATGTCATCTTGGAGAAAAATCCCCAGAAGAAATCTCTGAGAGACTAAGTGCTTGATCGCCGAGATCGAAAAAATTGTCAACAAATGACAAAGGGTGCACCTGTCAGGTAATAAGGGTCCTTTTCATCTCGTGTATTAGGTGATTCAAGGCTCAGTGATAAAGTCTTAAGAGCGATAGATGATGGAAACTCATTTTCCTATCCCCAAACATAATTCCCGAAGGTTTTGTCTTAGATTAAACCAAGGTGAGGCACAAATGACTCAGGTTCTAAAATGTTGAGATCTGAGATTCTGAGATCTTAGTCACTAGTGAAGGGTCATATGAGCTGAAAACTAAGGTACTAAGGGCCAATGTCAATGGGGCCATGCCCACAATGTAGAATTTTGAATAATATAACACTTAATCATAAAGATTATCCTGATTATACACTATTTGCGGAATGCATGCATAATACATAACCTCCTCTACCATTGATCATCAATTTGCGGAATTAAAAAAAAATTGCATGCACACATTGAAACATCAAACACACATATCAACACAGTATGTAATGGTGAAAGCATACAGCTGAAAACCCCCAACTATCTGTATATTATAATGATAGAGAACATGTAACAATACATAGTACAATACTCCTCACAAGTACTCAGTACTATCTCCACATGCTACACGCAAACTAGCTCAGATCTGAACAAGTCACAAGTTCAAATCTCCTCCACTGTTTGCCTCCCTCTACTGCGCAATCCGAGTTGAGAATAGATGAGATCGAAGTTCGAATTCCCTTGGCTTGTATTGCACAATCCTCATTGGCAATCTCAATCAATGATTGTGCAAATCTCATGCACAACTATAGTCACAACTAATAGTAGTCTCACCCTTTCACCCACCTCTAACACTTGTCTCCACTTAATTGTCCATGCACTGAGTTAACTGATGTATTTTTTAGTTGATTTATGAGTTAATAATTAGTGAATTAATTCATAATTAATTCACACCACTCATCACTAGTGTATTTGTCAGTTAGACTAAAT
Organism: Pinus taeda; assembly: GCA_000404065.3. Classification (NCBI taxonomy): domain Eukaryota; kingdom Viridiplantae; phylum Streptophyta; class Pinopsida; order Pinales; family Pinaceae; genus Pinus; species Pinus taeda. The sequence goes on from APFE030108708.1 coordinate 108,352, forward strand.
ACAACTAGTTCAACTAAGTTAAACTGAACATAACTCCATCAACTCCTCAATCAACTCCACCAAACTCAATTACTTGAGTTCTAACTGAAGTCCATCATGCAATAGCTCAACTAACCCATAGGAAAAGTGTATTTCCTTCTGGCAGTTGCATGTGCCACATCCGTAGCTCGAACTGAAGTGCTACAGAGGTAAGATAATGTTTATAGTCCAAATATTATTAAGAGCTAATAATATTCGACTTTTCTATTTTTTGACTGGCAGTCTAAAAATAGACTTTGCCCATATGTCTAAAAATAGAGGTCCATCTATTTTTACCAACATGACCAATCATCCATAAATAGCATCCTGCAACTCATGGACCATGATCCATATGTCTAAAAATAGACTTTGCGCCAAAAATAGCCTACAGGCCCACTTAGTGAAGGCGACTTCTTTTCACTAAGCTCCATCATCTTGTTGCATTTTCAACACTCCCTCTCAACAAGATATGGATTATCTGCAACCCCTATCATGCCTCTGTGGTATTCGAATTTGCTCCTGGTGAGCACCTTCGTCAAGATATCAACATCCTGATCCTCTGTGAGAATGTATGAAAGTAACATGATTCTCCGCTGCACACAATCTCTGGTATGATGGTACCTGATGTCGATGTGCTTGGATCTATCATGAAATATTGGATTAGCCAAGAGTTTAATGCAACTCTGGTTATCACAATAAATCGCAGTAGGCTCCAAGTGTGACCCGAACAACCCAACCAGGATCTTCCTCATCCATATAGCCTCGCATGCAGCCAAACTTGCTACCATATACTCGGCCTCTGCTGAACTGAGTGCCATGGATCTTTGCTTCCTGTTGTACCAAGAAACTGTTATCAACCCAATACTGAAGATCCCTCCAGATGTGCTCTTTCTGTCTGTTGGGCTCCCTGCCCAATCTGCATCTGTGAAGCCACATAGCTTCACCTCATCCTCCTGTCTATACCACAATCCATATCCCGAT